>JAUUDZ010016082.1:0-11422 GCA_032361705.1 Panulirus versicolor | reverse complement strand
AATGAAATGAGGGTTTAAATGCTACCTATCTCACTATTTGAGATGAATAAATGAATAAGAATATATAGAAAACCCAAGGTGTCTCAAGTATTCATTTACCATGAACAAGGCAAACATTAGTAACCTTGAGAAAGAGCCAGTCCAAATTTAGCAGAAGTGGTACTTACATAAATGCATATGAACAAGAAGTAAGTTTTTCATACTAAGATGTTGATATTGCAGGCCTTTGATATTAAATGTTGACAATGTTTAGTGTAACCTTTTTTATACATTTGAGACAGCATATAATTCATATACACATACCTGTTACATTTTTCTTTTCTATCTCTCCAGATACGAGGACATTGCTAGTGGAATCTTCCTTAACAGCTTGCCTTCAGTCCCAGCTTCTTGTCATACAGATCCAGTCACTAGCAACTCTGTTACTATTACATCAGAGACCTCTGCTTCGGTAGAAGTAGCGTCAGTCAGTTGTGGACTTGACATCCAGCAAGAAGTGGTTCGGCCAAATACTTTTACCTTAGATAATGAAATAAATTCGGCAGCACAAATAGCCAACAGTGACAAAGATTCTCAAGATGAAACACATCAAGAAATATTAGAAAGATCACTGAAACCAGAGTGTTATAGAAATAGAGAGGTAGATGGAAGAAAACATTATACAGAGGAAGAAAGAATTAGAAACACAGAAGATAGCATACAATGTAATCATGGTGCTTTGAGTAGACAAGGTTCACAAGATTCCATGAGAAATCTTAATGAATCTGACTCATGAGGACAAATAATTCAGTGAATTGCTTATTTTTTTAACAATATGTGCCATGTCACTGAAGCTTTACATATATGGAAAGGCATATATTCATATTGGATTACCCCAGAGTATTTTATATGAATATATCTGTATATAAGACCACAGTCTTATATGATAAACAAGTACTTTTATGTTAGGCATAAGAAAACTAGTCTTGTATGATTCATCTTTTCATGTATGATAATTAATCCTACTTTTAATTCATGATAATTGATATTACAGTACTATTTTAAATTATAGTCACCTGCAATGCTAAAAAATTTGTAATTTCAGACCACTGTAACCTGTAACAAACATGCAGAAAAAAAACTTCACTTTTTATCAATGATTATGTCAACAAATCATTACAGCATAGAATTACATTTTGTTTTCTACCTTTGGGTTCAATGTATTCTAGTTATTGCCCAGTTAATGAATCATTTCTAAGTTCAACAACGTCTGGAAATATGGATCAACAAAGTTTTTTCTCTTAAATTGTGTACATATGATTTCGTGACTAGGGTCAGACATATTTTAGCCTTGAAAACCCATAAATTTTTCAAAATCTAAATAGAAATTTTTGTTACGAGCTTTCATAGTTCTCATTGTCCTCGAGTTTATAATGGACACCATATTTAATAAACATTCATTATTTTTCTATTGTCAAGAGTTACAAAAAAATTTCAGTATGTAAACTTCCATTACAATGCATGTTGCTCTAAGTAAATGCATTCATAAGTACTGTACATTCAGTTTTCAGTTGATTGTGATACTCGCAGTAGTTTAAGGCCTTTGCTGTACATATGATATCATTTTTATAATGAAATTTTTGTAATAAAATAAAAAAAATTGTTTTGAACCCCATTTTGTTGACAAGTAAGTAAGGGAATCCCTTTAACTAGCAAAATAAAAATAGTTTTGCTTGAGGTTAGTCTTAGCATGCAGATTAACTTTGATAATTGGTCTATAGAAAACAGACTTGTTTAAGGAGTGAAATCTGCTTAAAAGTGGGGAAAACATTTGAAGGGATGTTAAGTTAATGTGGAAAATGAAGGCAGATATCAAGAATGAGGATTTCATTGGAGGGAAACTGTGGAATGACCACATAATCACTAATAAAGTGAATCATTTGTTCAGACTAAATGTAACTACAGAAATACTAAAAAAAAAAAAAGCTGCTTTCAGCTAATATCCATAATATGTATCTAAGTTTGGAGACTGCATAAGAAAAGTTAGCTATCATCAAAAAAATTAGTTACAAAGATTTTGATTGGGGCATCTTAAAGAGAAAAATAATCTATACTCACTTATAGCTCTTCCTTTGATCATGAACACTCCAAAAGGCAGGATCTTCAGAAGTTGAGATGTCATTGCAGATGCAGAAGAATTCCCTCCAGTTGATCTTATGCATCATGGCAAAATCACCTTAAGTTTACATACAATTTTTGTCAACTTTCCTACTCTTCATTCAATATCAGCTCATTCTAAAACCAAATTCTGTCAGCTTTAAATTCCATAAATACAGACTGCATGCACTTCACTTTCTTCTATGCCAGAATTATACCTACAGTACTCAATGTTTTAATTTCATAGACTCTTGTGCCATCACTTTGTTATTCCTTTCCTGTCAACTATTTAGATTATATAGGATGGATCAAGTATGCACAGTCTCTGCTCCCTGCAGTACCATATCCATAATCTATGTTCATAGTACTACTGGAAGAGTCTCATTACCACACTTCCCATATTTTGTATACTAAGCTGGACACATCTACCAAGACTAATATATCCATTTACTCTTCCTCCCTCACACACAAAATACTTCCATTGTACAATGTGCAAAAGGTTAATTATAACATATTCCAAAAAGAAAAACAGCACATCATTCCCAAATGTTAGGTTTACCTAACATATTGACATTTTAATGAACCAACAATGAAACTTATCAACTAAAACACTTTCATAAAGAAACCAATGACAAATATTGTCACTGCCTTCAAAAATTCACACAAAACACATTCATTTATTAATAGTATGTTTTCATGATGGTTTAAATGACATGCAAGATGTTTCCCATTTCTTGGTTGAGTAATATGTGCGTGCATATGTGTGGTGGCTTGGTTTCTGGACATGGTCCTCCATCATGCATGACAAATACATAATTGTAACTCTCTCTCCCTCTCTCTTAGCATTCAGTGTTTAATATGTAAAGTAAAATAATCACTTATGAACAAATTTACATTAATATGATTTATGACTGAAAAGAACATTGCAAATTAGAATTATTGTAAACATGTACAAGTAAGCAAAACTATTGGTCTCCCACTTCACCTTCGGTGTGGGCATGGGTGGCCACACCAGGGTTGCTAAAGTGTCACAGTAAATGATCTCTATGCCCTATATTACTAAAGGAATGCAAAATGTGTTTTAAAATATGAATGATATTTTTCTACCGTGATCAGAGTCCTATAAGCATCTGAACGAGTAATTGATTGGGTGTTGAAACCATTTCACCCCCCAAAACAGGGGTGTATCCATGAGGATTCATCCATTTCAACAACTATAACATCTATAAGGCCAGATGATACTCCTTAGAAACCTGACAACTATATACCATTATTGGCTTTGGTCTATGATGTGATGGTAAACTCCATCTTTCTTTAATAACCAGTCTGTGTATCTTAGGCCTAATACTGAAAGGACTCAACAAATGCTTTTCCAAAGAAGAAAGAAGAGAAGAGGGATGGGGGGGGGGGGGGGGGCCCTCACAGGGATCTGGCCAACATAAGAGAAATTGTTTTCCTTACTGTTAATACCAACTTTTCTCACCTGTGGACTGAGCCCTATGAGCACCTGATAGCATACCAACTTGAGAAAAACCTGAGTCTTCATTTTAGGTAGTAATGTAAAGATGGCAGCTCATCCAGATCCACAGAAGGTAAGTCAATCACTTTAATAAAAGTATATTATAGTCAAAAGCCAAAAGAAGTCCTTTTAACAATCTTAACAAAAAGAGATCCCTACAGAAAACCAAAACAGAGGACACCTTACCTCATGGGCCGTAGTCGATGGCTTTGAAAATGAGAAACAAACTTTAAATCTGATATGAATTGCTGATAAAGGCGTAAAGGATCTTTGACAACCAAACAAATGTTCTATGTAGTTTTCTTGAGACTAAAGAAGAAATTCATTTAAGCAAGAATCTTTGAAAGAAGTACACATAAAAGGTGAACCTGCACATCTGATTTCAGGTCTAAACACTGTTTTACTCTTCCTAATCCTAGAGTTACAGGGAACAGAGTTCTAGGAAAACACTATGGAGCCCTATTCCTTATGAAATAAGCTGATTGTATAAGATAAAGGGTGTCAATAAACAACTAGGCTGAGAAGAAAGTTGCTGGTTTCCTTAGAAAAGTGGTCTCAAATGTATATTCCAAACTAAGCTAGAAACATTAATCAAAAATCCAGACAAAGGTTCACACTCAGTACTCCATAATGCTAATGTTACTGATTTTACTCTTGTAATGAAAAAACAAAAAACAATGCTTGAGAAAGACTTGAGCTTACTGACTCAGTTACTGCAAAATCCTCATATTTCTCAGAAGAGTCAAATTGCCAAATAGACTGGTACATCTCTAAATAGAAAAAACAACTATTTTAATAAAACATCTGTTGAACAATCCCCTTACTTTCTTTTATACATCTGTGTGGGAGAAATTAATGTGAATTTTCAAAAATATATAGCTTTGAAGCTGGATTTCATCTAGATGGAGATAACTGTATAAGTTTCTAGGGATTCTCAAGAGGAAAAATGCAAAAAAGCATTGTCTGGCAATACAAAAAGTTAACCCACAATGGTTATTAATCATTAATTACAGAACCAAACATAAACTGAAAGACATCTGAAGTCTTCATTGGTGGAAAAAGAAAATCTGCAAATAAGCACCTAAAACTAAGAACATGGCAAGTATTCTTGAAGCCTTTGAATAGAAAACTAAGGAAATCAATCATTACAGTGGCATAAGGTCTTTGTGGTAAAGAGATCTACTCAATAGTTCATCCGTAATCACAGCACCCTCTTGAAAGAAACATCCTACTACAAGATCCTTGACTTTTGTGAGACAACTGATTTTCTAAAGTTGCAAACTCCATACAGAATAGAAACTTAAAAAAAAAATGGATGATTTAAGGCTGCTATTCCATGAATGAGATAAATCACCTGCAAAAGAAGTAAATGGTATGAACGGCTTTAAACAAAGCAGAAAAACTGAGGTATTTTCCTTAATAAAATATGCTCTGTGATGGATGGTAGCTTTACCTGGAATCTGAAAAGTTGGCCCAAACCTTGACAGATTCCAGACTACTTTGTTGGTTCACCAAAACAGAACTTTGCATAACTACAGCTAATACTGCCTGTTTCTTAGCAAGCAATTTCACTGACTCATAGTGGGCTTTTTTGAAATTGAGAATTCTACCTCAGCAGACACTTTAGTTGGTAACAAGATACCATTCTTTGAAGTAAAATGTCCGCAATTAATTCTATAAAAATCCTTGTCTGCTAAGTAGAGCAAATCTGTGTCAAATAATCAAACGGATTCCAAGCCATATGAACCTTTACTATGAAACAAAATGTCCCCAGTAATGATAAAACTATTTCCTGGAAATAAAGTAAACTCCCAAAAGCAATCAAAGTCATCAAAATTTGTTAAAGCTATTGCTTTAGCAAAATTAATACAGTACTGCTAAGAGCGCTGATATGAAACCAATAAAAACTAAGCTTATTTTAAAAAGTATTGCTCTGAATTTACTAAAAACCAAACCTCTCTGGAAAAGCCAAAAACCTCATCTCTGTGGTAAACAAAACGTAATAATGCATATCCTACAGAGCCAAATTAATGGTGTACAAAATTTCTTTGAAGATGCCTTTATCTTTCCAGAATCTATTTTACACTCATGCAGATCTTACAAATGTGAATATCTCATATGTAATCAATATCAATCATTCCTTTATATTCCTTCCTATAACTATTATCCCTAGGTATAAAGGAGAAAGTTTTACTTTTCCAAAAGAAGGATCAGATAAGGAGGCCAAGTAAGGAGTCTTCCCTCTAAGGTTTTGTCATCTGCTCTTGAATGCTACCTCACTAATGCAGGAAATGGCAAATATATATGAAAAAACCTATTAAGAAATTCATTTTTGTTGGAAGTTATATCCGATTTTCTGATATACCCTCAATTTTCACACAGATCTCCCTTCAATATCTAAATCCTTCTAAAAGAGCTTTGTAGATTTTCATTCATGTTTCAGCTGAAATCCTCATCTACTTTCATATATTAACACAGGTAATCCTTGATTAATATTTTGAATAATGCTGTTTTGCAGCTAAATTGTTAAATAATCATAAATGGCCCTATATTAATATTACCATTACTTTGAAGCTATATCCTTTCTGTCAGAGATGTGGCATACTGCACAGCATTGCAACGTACCTCTCCAATACATCTAACAGCACCAGTTTTCCCCTCATCACCAATTTGGTTGCCCAAAGTCTTGTGCTTTCTCATTTTTTGTAATTTGCCCTGAAATCAATTTACTATGGCTGTCAAAAGAGAGTAGTGCCTCTGAAATCTGTAAATCAAAAAACAAAGAACAGCAACCTGAAAGTGAAATTAGATGTGATTAAATGTTCTGAAGCTGGTGAACATACTGCCAACATTGCCAAAGTACTCTTCATGCAATAGCACAAAGAACTATCATTAAAGATCAAAGATTTTACAAAAACTTCACCTGCTTCACTAAAGTGATTAGAAACATGTGGACTTATGACTAATATAAGACATATTGAGTATTTGGCTGGAGGATCAGTTTCAACATCTGATGCCTGTAACTATGCTCTGAATTATGGAGAAAGCAGAAAATTATTTAAGGAGTTGAAGAAAAATTCTGAAAAAGGTTAAACAATGGGATCTTTTGTGCAAAGCTGTGGGTGGCTTGAAAATTTTAAGAGGTATGCTGCATTGCAGAGTACAGAAGACTTAAGTTAATGTCAGGGTTGCATTCATGAAAGGGTGACTCAAAGCAAAATGGCTTTAAGTGAATTTACATTTCCAATAAAAATGCATATAACTCAAGAATATTTTACACAAAAATTCCAATACTAAAAGACAAAATATATCAATGGACACCTGACTTTCTTTTTCTTCTTTTAAGTTGGAGGCTCCAGACATGGACAAAAGTCTACATCAAGGATGAACCTTTACTGAAATATTCAGAGGATTATGAAAAGGAAAAAGAAAAGACGAGGGAATATATTTACAAATTTTGAAGGAAGTGGAAAACTTCTTTTAAAATGTGCCAGTCATTTTCATTGGGAAAGACATGAGAAGGTAGAGAATTCCAAATCTTCGATGTGAGGGGAAAATAAACAGCTATCAAACATACAACCCTTGAGTTGCCATTGGCCACACAGTAGTCAGGTGACACAGCAGCTTGCTGAGTACTGCGTGGTCTAACTAGTGGCAGGGGCACACAAGCAGCCAGCTCTTGGATGCAAAAACCAAAGTAATACCTACAGAAGAGGGAAAGTGTAGCAACATTGCACAAGAGGGTCAAGTTCAGAAGTTAGGCTGGGAGAGTTTATAAGTTGGATTACTTTTGACTCAACTCTGTCTAGTTAGGATACAAAACTAGAATAATCCCAGATGTGAAAGCAGTACTCTAAACAAGGATGAATCAGTCCTTTGTATAAACGGAGCAGCTGTCCAGAAGACAAGAAATTTCAACATCTACACAGAACACCCAGTTTCTTAAGAGGTTGATTTAACTATTTCTGTGAAGTGGGGTTTCCAAGAAAGAGTGGATGTAACAGTAGTACCAAGTATGTTCATTGAGTCAAGAGGTGGAATTACAGAACTGTCAAAGGAGGGATAAGAGTTGTGAGGAGTTTACAATAATAGATGGGTATCCCACTAAAGATATCCTGTCTAGGTCTGTTTGAGAAAGCTTTCAAGACGTTTATTAACTGTTTTCTATCCCATGGTGTCTTTTCCTTTGTTATATTTCTTTTATGTGGCAATATTTTTGTCAATCTTTTAATATTGTTTTGAGTTTCCTTTAGCATTACTGCTAATAAGAATTTCATCCCATTTTGTGTTATTTGATTATCCATCTTATTCCATTTTGTCAGAGTAAAGGTTGAAGTTCTCTGAAATATTTTTATGTACTTTTTTCTCTGTAAACATTTCATTATAATTAGTACACACTTCTATCATGTTGTGATCAGATATATTCACTGTAGTGACAGTAATATCTGTAATTAGAGCTACATCATGTGTAAAATTCAGATCGTGTCATTTCTTGTTTGTTTGTTTATAATTTGCACGAAGTTGAATGCCTATTACATATTAAGACATTTCTTTTTGCCTGCCAAGGCACTATTCTTGAGTGAAACTATCCATATTCTGATCCACCTTTTCCCATTGTATAAAACCAATATCAAAATCATTTGACCAAACGATTGTTGTTTTAGCACTGTCATTATTCCTAAGTATATTCTCAGTTTTTATGAGTATCTTATTGAACTCTGCCATTTTAGTTTTGGATGGTCTGTAGGTCACTATGTTGCTTGTTTTTATGGGCAGTATGCTTATTGATAATGATTTACATTTCTTGAGGGAACTTTCATTTCTTGGTTAGCATCAAGTTTGCTGCTTACACATTTCACTACTCCATCTTGCATACTTTTCCCAATCAGCTGTAGAGGTCTCACAATACCTTTTGTTTCCTTTTTTCTTTCAATCAACTATGTTCAAGTAAGATTTATGAGGATGATGTTATTGTCTTGCATAACTGTTCACATATTTGGCTTGGTGTTACTTTGCCTAAATGAGGTTACACTGAGTGATCAACTTTGGTGAGGCTGTATTATTGGGAGTACAGTTTCATCAGAGAAATTCTCATTCCTGAGGAGTACATCAATTATCTGTGACTGGAATTAGAGTAGCCAGAAAAGGTGCCCTGGAGCAACTCAAGGAGCATTTCAGAAAAGGAGTCTTAAGGCAATCATAGATAGAGAGATATGTTGGGAACTGTCAGTTAACAGGTTTTGTAAACTATTGCAATACATTTAACATGGAATTTTGTTCATTGAATCATACATTTCATGATCAGTGCCTATCTATTATCACTGATACTGTTTAATAAAGGCTGTTGCTTTCCATTTTCTGGCAAAGTAAGGTTTCAGTTTATTCCATTAGTATCTCAACTAAAAAAATGGCTTCTGCTTATATTGTCAATACTATTCTCCATGTTTTCCATTGCTCCATAACTATCAATCCTAACATCTCTCATAATCCCTGTCCCTTTGTTCATATCTCTCCTTATTCTATCTTCTTCCCTTAGTAGCACTCTCTGCATCCAATCATGTTGACTGCATCTATTTTGAATTTTTGCATTTGTCAGCTCTCCTTTATTCATCAGTTTTTCTTACTTTCTTTTATAAGTCTTTCCCTTATTTGTGTAGCTTGCCTAATGTACTGTTATGTTAGATGGATACAAGGACCTATGATGAGGCTTTTAATTGAAATGATGGCACTGCTAGTGCATACCATTCACTGCACATCATACTTAATGAATAATACTGTTCCTCTCTTTTGCCACCAGCATGGCATGATCATCTATTCTGTGTTCATCTGGGACTGATTTCAAATATGCCAAGTCTTCTATTAAATGTTTCTGAAGTTGTTTTATGCTTGTTTCTTATTTCTCCTGGTAGTATATTGAGCAGTCATTCCAGCTTCCTTGTAGGGCTTTCATACATATTTGTCTGACCTATCTTCAGTACATTCTATGGTATTATTGCGACTTAATAATTCTACATATTGTTGACATGCTTCAGGTTCAATATCTTTATATCTTCAATTTGTTGCTACATAACAATTATCATATACCTTTTTCCTCCTATTTCCAGGTTACATAGTTCCAGTTCTTACAGTCTTTCATAGTAATTCATATATACCATCCCCTTGATTTTGCTCACAAAGTGCCCCTGAATTCTCTATGATCTATTTGTTTTGTTGGAGACCATACAACACAACAGCATTCAATTTTCCCTCTTCTGTATCCATTAAACAATTTCATCAATAGTTTTCTGTTTTGCAGTGAGTTCTCAAAATCATACCACTTATCAATTGGCTCGATAGAGCTGTCTTCTTGGTATGATATCGTTTATGATGACACCAAAGTCTTTCATATCTGTCTCACATCCTATGACTATTTGTGAAGTCACAAAGTATTTTTGCTTACTCCATAACTCATCTGCACAAATTTGTCTTTTATCAAATTCCATCAGAGTCACCCCTACCTATATGTATGTCTTAGTCTTTTTGCATCTCCGTTGGTTCAGCTTCTGATGCAATTACTTTTCTTACTAAAGTGTTATCAGCAAAGCATCTTACTCTACTTTAATTCAATTCTCAGAGCTGATATCTAACATCACAATGACTAAGAGAATTGAGGCTAACACCTTGGATAAAGCATCTTCACTCGACATGGTTCCATTTGCTACCACTTTGAAGATCCTTAGTTAAACACTCTCTAATCCATGTTCTTTTCTTTACCTAAATGTTACAGTTAGCTGCTTTCTGCAATAAAATATAGGGGTTTCCTTTATGAAAAGCCTTTGCAAACTTAATAA
Organism: Panulirus versicolor; assembly: GCA_032361705.1. Lineage (NCBI taxonomy): Eukaryota > Metazoa > Arthropoda > Malacostraca > Decapoda > Palinuridae > Panulirus > Panulirus versicolor. The sequence goes on along the minus strand of JAUUDZ010016082.1, from coordinate 937 downwards.
AAGCTGTATCCACTCTCCTTGCATTAAACTTTCATATACAGTATATCATTGTAATACATTAATAATTGGGTTTGCACACTTTACCTTCATTTATGTAGGTGTTCTTGATCAGAAGTTCTAATATGTGTTACCACGTGCAGTCAAGCTAACTGGTCTGCATTACTTTGGTACAGCACTAACTTGGATTCTTCTCTGTGTATTGGTGATGTATATACCATTTTGTGAATACCTACAATTTTCCTTTTGTCCAGACTTCGTCACATCCCTGATGTCACTGGTTTTGCTACAGTTGTTCTTGTCTTCAGGATGATGGCAAGGATTCCTTCTGGTCCCACAGCTGAATTTTCCAAGAGCTGTTCATTTGATCTGATTATATACATTATCATCTGATGTCTATAGTTGTGCTTCATCGTGATAGTTACATCATTTAATTTCTCACTGCATTTTGAGCTAAAACCAATTGTTTTATTATATTAACACCCTGCATGTTTCCCTGGGATATATATTCTCTTCATAATTTTCTCACACATTAAAGTTACAACTTCTGATATCTTGTATTTTGCTGTGTTTACGTTTGCAACCAATAATTTTGGGTTTCTGTCTATATTATGTATGTCTATTTCCATTCATTTTCTGTTCTCTTTTAGGGGATCTCATTATTTATGTATCTGTGCCCTAATTTTAAGCTTTTTTTCTTTTGCTTAATTCAATTCTATCTTTTTTCCATGCTCCTCTTCCAGTTTTCTGTTTCTGGTATCTTCCATTTTACACTCTGCACTATCTTTAAGTTTCATATCAGCCCACTGGTTACTTGTCTTATTTCTTCATGGTATAGTTTCATGTTTGTTGCTGAGTTATTGCCACTGAAGATACTTTTCCAGTTAGTGTTTAAAATCACTTCAGTAATCGCTCTCCAGTCTAATTTGTCATGATCAAA
>JAUUDZ010016060.1:0-10750 GCA_032361705.1 Panulirus versicolor | reverse complement strand
CTGCTTCTTAGCCTTTAGTGCTTCACCCTTAACAGGCCACTGGCAGAGGGCAAGTCTAGCTCAGTGTTTTTACTTCAGGCAGAAAACAGACTTTCTAACTTTCTGAATAAAGTGAATCACGGAAAAGAAATTGTGAAGGATAAGAATACTGAACATGATTGATAAAGTATATTCAAACTTGGATCACTTTGTGAATACTAGCTAATACATATATCATAATCTTTACTATTGTTACTGGCAATTAGTAATGATATGCATTTTATATTATTTGTTATACTTGATCGCCATCTCCCGTGTTAGTGAGGTAGCACAAGGAAACAGGTGAAGAATGGCCCATCCACTCATATGCACACATATATACATATAAACATAAAAATTGTATGGGCAACGAGAACCATCTCTTAAGCAACAACATATATAATGTTCATTGATGAATATCACTTTAGACTACTACAGCGATTATACTGTGAAATTCTACATTCTTCAGACAGCTTCATAGATAAAAGCATAAATATTCGTACCATTTCCATTGAAACTTTACATGAGACTGAACTCAATATGTCACTGCTAAGGGTATAGCATGAGACTGAGATAGATGTGAGGCTGCAGAAACAGAATAAGTGGAAGAAGTTTAAGAAATTTTTAGTTAATACAGTATTGATATTATATGACTTCATCATAACCATTTCAGTATCTTTTAAGGAAAGCAGTAAATCATTATTATTTGCAAATTAGTCGTTGGGTGGATTTTGTCATGTGTGCCTTCAGAGAAGTTGTGTTGGCATGAAACAGATTATTAGTCTTTATCAAATCACTTACATTGGTGATAGACATAAAATTTTGTTTTGCAAACCATTAAAAAAGTCTTGCCATGCACGTTCTTAGCGAGAATAGACAATCATTGAAATGTGATGGGCATTTGTTAGACAAATTTCCCTTTTTGATTCTCTTATTTCAGGGTATTGAGAAATTTAGCCCATTACAGCACTAAAATGTTTATGATGCTTCATATATTTTACAAGATATCACATTTATAGCAATGTAGGATAGCATTGTATCAGATACAGATGTCATGAAATATGGTACTGTACCAGTAATTCCTCTTGACTAATTTAATCAGATCTATGTTTGATACATGAAGTAAACCTGTACCTTGATCCATCAGAAATTAAAACTAGCCTCATTACTAGTTCTTGGTTGTGTAATTATGATTTCCTTAAGGCATGTGTAAAGATTTTGGAAGGAAATGGGTTGAAAATAAAGTATCTGATATGATACGTTGATGAAATATTGAGATATAAATTATTGTGACAATGAGATGAAGGCATTATGAATGATGTAAGTGAATACCCGAACTATAAAGACTACTTAAGGAATAAAAATTTTTGTCATGGTTGTGATCCATATACAGTTGAGCTCCAATCAATCATACAAACATGTCTCACTTCTTTGCATTGCTGAGGGAAGCATAAGTCAGATTTTTTTGACAGCATTTGGGAGTTATGGATGCTTATAAGGAGTTTAAAATGTATGTCTAGTTTAACAGCTTCAACCAATAAGTAAACATGTTAGATCATAAACTTAATGCTCCTAATAATCTTATTAGTTGGGAAGTTTTTTACTCTGTAAAGAGGAGAACTAATGTCTAATAGCACCAGATTGTTAAGGTTTGAAAGAACTTGACAATTTTGGAAGCTTGGGTTAAAAGGCTTGATATCACTGTATCCATAATGTTAGATATATTCTGTTTAGAATTGACATTTTTTTCACAATCATAGTAGTATAAATCCTATGACATTACTTGTTACCTGCTCAAAATGTCCTGGTGATTAATAGCATTTTCCTAGGGTTATGCCGTCTTGATTAGAGCAATCTTGGCTGTGTGGCTTGCAAACTTTCCGTGGATAACAATGCTCCCTGGTCAGGAGCATTTTTAAGTAGAAAATGTGATAACCTAAGAAGTAGTTGCTATCCACCAAGACAGTGCTAAGAAAATGCCGAAAAGAAGAAAAAGAAGAAAGAAATCGGAAGCACAATGCAAGCTCAGTATGACATGGAAAAACTGAGGGCGGAGAGAAAGACATGTTATTATTGGTTGGGAAGCATTATGCTGTCAGCTGTAGTTGGTGTAGATGTCTTATGATTAGTTTTGGCAGATCTGACCTCTCTCACGTACTCTTGTCTTTCATGGTATGATTGCCATCTCATTCAAGATTTTGCTGCCACATGATTAATCTAGAAATGAGCTCAGTCCAGTTTTTTGTTCCTGACTTTATTTTTCTGTGTTCTGTTGAAACATGTTTTGAAAACATGTTTGAGCAGCGCTCAACTGCATAAGCAATGCAAATGAAATGAAAACCATAAATTTTTGGTACAAAAAAGTAATGATCATATATATTTTATGAGATATCATGCACTGTACAATTATATGATAACTAATGTTTGAAAATTATACCAGCATTTACTTGTACAGTATTATGATTAATTGGTATATATTTGAATCATATAAGGTAATGCAACATTTTTGAGATTCATATTGAAATCAGTACCTGTGCATGCATATTGTATGCTTGCTAGCTTACAAGTTGCATTCTTTCGTGGCTGTTTGTACCAGTGGCATGCATTTGGAAGCCCAGCTGTTTTATGTCGTCATCTTACAATACACACACGGAAAACTGTACATGCTCAACAAATGTTATGTGACTTCTGCTTGCTTTGATTTGGCAGTATCTGCTTCATCTTAAGAAACAACAAGTAGCATTATGGACAGAGTTAGGGGCTGAGATAAGATTTAAGATCCACTGAATGAAAAGTACTGAAATTAGGACTGTAGTCATCTAATGAAGGATATTAGCATGTTCTTAGTATAAGGGAAGTTAAGATTATCGGGATGAGGGCCAAGCTTAGTCAGAATAATGGTAAATTAATTGTAATCTGAATTTAGTATAGTAGAATACCAAATACAGTACTGTTTTGATTGTAAAGAGTTTGCTACTATAATCAACCTCAGATTCACAGTAAAAGCTTGTATTAGAATGACCTTGCAGTTTATGTTGCATTTGCCACTGGTAACAACTTATTGTTGTGAATATATTTTTCAAGTTTATGCAAAGGTGGGCCAAATTCTGGAATGTGATAGAGGGTGTTTAGCACAGTGCGGATGCACTTGTGTAATTACTATACAACTCATATATGGTTGCTGAGACAGATGATATTTATATCTTTGCTTTGATAATACTGCAATCTTATTTATTTTGCAGTTTAGTTACGTTAATGTTACTTTTGGTATTACTGAACGTTAACCAAAGTAATTTGATGTAACTTTATAGATGTTTAGATAAGGCATCATGCATCAAAATCAGCACAATTTACTGTACTGCATTTCTGTTGGAAATATCCCTTAGTTATGCTCTTGTTGGTTACATCTGAAGCAACTTAACGCTCCTTAAGATCTTCATCTATGTGTTTAGCCATAACTTTAGCAGATGGTGTTCCTAACATCTTGTCTGTATCAAACACACGGTCACCAGCAATTTCAAATGTGGTGTAATCCATTGTGTAGAGGGATTCGTATCCTAGGCGATATAGGAGTCGTTGAGATGGTACTGCAGTTGCTTGTGCTGTGGCTAGTTGACACCCTAGGTGCCGTCCTCGGTTTTCACTCTCCTGTTGGGGGGGTAAAATGGGGAATTTATAATGACTTGAAGTGGAATCACTTTTCCTTGATATATGCAGAGACAATTGATTGCTGTTCAGAAGATCAGATTTTGTTTTGTTGTCTGTAAGAACTGTAAAAAGGGCAACTATGATAGTGGCATTTTTTAATACAGTTAATAAATCTGCTTTTCATCTGTTTACTGTCGGGTGAGCTGATTTATCATAAATCATTTCTATGAAAATCTATCTACTGCTCCTCCCATTTTGCTTAAAGGCTAGGCTTGTGTATAGGGCTTTCCACCAGAATATTTAGAGTTATGAAGAATGAGCTGCATGAGTTAAGTGTTATGTATGACAAGGAGAGATTGTATGTCTGTGGACAGAATGCCAGAGTCCACATATGGGTAAGGCAAAAAGAAATGACAGCTGCCTTTGTTGAAGGAGTGCAACTTGACAACCACTAACATGCTGGCTCACTACATCACTAACCCTCACGATACCCAGGTGGGTAGTTAGTAATATACCTTCCTGGTTATGAAGCAGCTCTGCATATTAACAACTACTGAATGTTAAATGCTAATTACATGAAGAGGTAGATTACCTAAAGTTTATAGAAAGGTTTTTGGGTAAGCATTACTGGAAAAGTTGAGAGATGGCATTAAAGATGAGTAATGAGTGATGTAAATGCATTTTATAATACAGCATAGCTAATTTACTTGTAGAATTTGTGAATAAGAAAGGTAAGAGAAAACATCAATATATACATTGTTTCAAATGAATGTCTTGTTTAGCATGTAGGGTTTATACTTAGTGCTTACTATGGGAGATGCATTGTGTGAAAAGCATCACTTGTCTTATGAAATGAATTTTTAGTATAAGTGTTGATACTTAGTACAGTCCTGAGAATTTGCTGTACCCAGTAACACCATATGAGTTTATTTTTATCTTTCCATTGTGCCTTACCTGAACAAGCCTCCTTCCTACTCCTCGGCCACTAAATTCTTCCGAGACAGTAATCATGGCCAGTTCAAGTATACGATCCACTTTTTGATATCTTGAAAAGAAATCCACGGCTGCTTCCAGCACTGACAACACTGTGTGCAGTGTTTTCACCTGGTACATTGAAGGGTAGAAAGATGAGTACATGGGTTTTATAACAGTAAAGTAGTTTTGCTTTTATTCTTGTATAATTTTCTTATATTATGTATATCATGACTTATTTGTACTTTACTTTCTATCAGATTAGGAAAGCAGTTCCCTAGTATCTCTGTATATAAATACATATATACATACATAGATACATGCTTGCCATTTCCCACATGCTTGTCCTTTCTAACATGAGCAAAGTAGCAACAAGAACAGATGACTCAGCCTTGGAGGGAGAAATCCTCACTTGGCTCCTTGCTCTGTTCTTTATTTTAGAAAGTAATACAGGAGGAAGGATTTTCAGTCACCTGCTCCTGCCCCTCTTAGTTGCCTTCTACGACATGCAGGGGATCCATTCAATATCTCCCATTCCTACTGTTGCACAGCTCCAGACAGTCCCTCCTGCTGATATGCTGTGTACTTAGATACCACTGTCCCACCTAAATTCCGGTGTCCCCCATCCACTTTCCTTCATCTCGTTTGTATATACTCTCTTAGACCTCTTTTATGTATCCACCTTTCCCCTTTGTCTTTACTTTATCTCCACCTTCCTACCCCGGATCCATGTCTTTTCTGCAGTGTAATGAACAAATGGCTGCAGTGATCCAAGGATTGACTTGTAGATGGTAGCAAAAGTAAAGATCCCTAACAAGTAATATGAGGAATATCTCTTTGTTTGTAGGACACCACCTCAGAGAGAGTTTTTTCGCCTTCGGTATCTAAATTTCTTTCATATGTAATTTGTAACCACTGCGGAAGTATCTCCTTCCAACAATGCTTTTACCAAATACCAAAACTGCATCTTTTATTCATATTTTGGATATGCTGAGAGAGTAGTGAGTTTTCAGCCATGCTTTCCATGCTTTTTCTATTATGCTTTTTATTGATTACTTGTGTAGTATTTATTAAGGTCTTGTAGAAGTATTCCCTTCTAACACCCTTGAACCATAGTACAATCTATCTCCTAGCATGGATTGTCATATATATGGCTTTAAATTTCAACTGAAGTATGTACCCCCACCAACCTGGAATAGGATTACTTGCTGGATGGACTGTGCAATGGAAATTAAACAGGAAGTGGATAGAATTCAGCTACTCCACCCATTACTCTATCCAAGTGTTTATAGAAGGTTGTCCTTTAGGGACTTAGAAGATGGATGAAATTTGTATTCTACAAAACTGGTATAGTGAAGCAGATACCTAAAGGTTCTGTACTGGGTAACACTGCCGAATTTAAAATTCCATAATGTTAAAGTAGTTTTGTTAATTAGGACTTTTAATAATAAGAGAATTGAAAATAAACTCAGAACTGTACGTACTTGCTCAAACAGAAAATTGCATAGAGATCTATGTACAGCTAAGCCTTACACATCTAGTTGGATTATCACTAAAGAGAACATACTTTGGCTTTCTGTTACAATGAATGAGCTTGGTTAGGCATACTAACTTAATTCCTCATATCCTTAAGAGAGGAAAACCTCTCAATCAGATTCACCTCTTCTTAACAAATAGTTTACCAGACTGTGCATGGTTAACAAATAGTTTACCAGACTGTGCATGGTTGAGTTTTATGCATTTTGTTGATTGTATTACTGAGGTGAGCACACTCTGGCTTATAATCTCAGCTCTAAATGAAATGAGAATCATGCCAGCCTCACTGTCCTCGTGAGTGCCCAGACTTGCAGGTGCATCAGAATTTCCTTTCTCCATCTAAGTACTATACTAAAGTGTATGCAGCTGACATTTGCACCTTATCACTTCTGTTACAGAAGAGAGCTCATTTTGCCTCTTCTCTGCATTCAGTGAGGTTAGGCAAAGAAGCCATATCCTTTGGTGCCCAGGAATGGCAAACCATGTTCAGTAGTTGAATGGGTCATAGAAACATGTTGTAATGTAGAAATCATAACGAGCATGTCACATAAGTGGAACCTCATAACAGATCTGCCATACCCACTTGGGTAGTGATGTGAACAAACAAGATGGGGACTACCAAAGATGAAGAAGCAAAATAACAAAAAAGATTAATGATAAACCAAGATCAGAAAACTTAACAGTACTGAATATAAACCAAGAATGTTATCAGGACACATGAAATAAGGAGAAAGTTTAAGAATGAGAGATCTACAATGGTAGACATATCTGATTGGTGTGGATACTTTACATTCAAAATGCTTTAAACAGAGGGAAAACTTATATGTAGAACCTCATAACAGATCTCCCATAACCACTTGGGTAGTAATGTGAACAAACAAGATGGGGACAGTACCAGAGATGAAGAAGCAAAATAACAAAAAAGATTCACGATAAACCTAGATCAGGAAACTTAGCACTGAATATAAACCAAGAATATTATCAGGACACATATGAAATAAGGAGAAAGTTTAAGAAGGAGCAATCTACAGCGGTAGACAACTCTGACTGGTGTGGATGCTTGACATTTCAATATGCTTTAAATAGAGGGAAAACTTTTTCTTTGTTTACTTATAACTAAATTGAGCACTGATGAAAAGATATCAGTACAGCATTAGGCAAGAAGGTCCAAGAAACATCATAGCTTGGATTCAAATGCATGACCATGATGCACCCTCCAAAGGCAGGTGTTTGGATGAGGAAAGAGCAGGGAACGAGATTTATGCATTTTCATGGGTACATTACATCTGATTCTTGACGTGGTTGTTTGGCCATAAGGCTTACAGTTGTAATCAGTGGCTCAGACGAATTTATACTGGATTAAGGGGCAGATTAAGGGTAAACCACAGTATAATATTGAGTTGAATTTATTGTTCTATTGCGACTGGAAAGGGAGGGGTTGAGGGTTGTCTCATTTCCCTTGCTCAGTGGCCAAATCCTTTTAGGAAGAACTCTTGTAGATCTATTAATCCAAAAGTTATAATGAAATTCATGAATGCTGTATTATTATCTCTATGTTTTGTATTATGGTGTTAGCTGATGAATGATGATGCAGAATGTAGATGAGAACATGACTTAAGTTCAATGATAATATCTGAAAAGACTATAGTTTGATGATTTCCACATACTTGAAATGAAACATATTACATAATACCTCATGGATACTGAACTACAGTAAAATCACCTTTCTAGACTCTTTACATTGCTCATTATCCATGTTAATTGCTCTTACCTTGCTTTTTGGACTCAAGAGGGCCTGTTCATATGTGTTTGACTGATCCCTGGTGAGTATTGTGGCAAGAATGGTTCCAGCAACTTTCTCTGTAATTGGGTCTCTGGCCACAACAGATACCCCACTTTTCACCCAGTCTCGCACAGATCCATGGATCCACTCTTTGTTATCATCATAGGTCATGTGGAGTCCAGTACTCTGGGATTCCAAAGAAGCATACATTTTTATTGTTGAGCACAAGTGAAAATGAGGAGATGGTGAATAAAATTACGGATGAATCACTCATTGCGTGACAAAAGATAAATACTCAAAAATATTAATACTCATGAATATATATTATCTTGGAACAGTTCATTTTATAGCTTTTGTGTGGTATATTCTTATCTTGGAAGATAGACAAGATAATATCTAGGGTTAATCAAGATTTCAGAGCTCAACATCAAATTTTATGCTAGAATTATCCATCATAGACAAAAAGATGCAAAGTTACAGTGAAGTTGCATGAACTGTATGACTGTTATGATGCTTTGCTCAGACAAGTATATCACCTCGCTAATGCATGAATCGGTGATCAAGTATAATTATATAATAGTAACAATTTAGCAAAATGTTTTATTCAGTTTTTAGTCACTAGATATGATAGAGACATACCACGGGCTCTCTGGGGTAGAAATGTTCAGCCATGAAGGCGATAACTTCTTCCACATCATCTTCTGTAAGGTCCGAATAGTGCAGGCTGTTTGCATCACTCATCATTTTGGGGGGACTGTATAACAGGAAATAATTGATATGTAAAAGAAACACAATTGTCATTTAATATGGTACATAGAATATAGATATTACTGGAATACAAATGGTGGAAAGAAAACATGATATAGTGTTATTATTAAGAAAAAGCTTCTGTAATGCCCTTTGAAATATGTGGTAGCTGACTCTCGTGTCTTCTTTATATTAGTTTTATGACTTGTTTCCTTTAGGGGTGGCTCAGGTGTGTACACCCTTTCAGTCCACTTCGGCACACCCTTGCCCTATGTTCACTGTGGTAAACTATTCTTGATATTTCCTTTGTGCACCTACCTTAATGTTTTTCATCTCATTAGTCTTTTCCAGCTTTTTTTACTTGTGTATGTTGTGATGTTTTTGAGTATGTTCAAAAATTTCCAACAAAAAGGGATTTTTACCTCTTCCTGACTAACACCTGTTTAATAGAAAAATTAATGATGAAGAAGGGAAGAGAACCAATAGCAGAGTAGGGAAATAGGGTTAGGTTTTGAGGTCACATGTAGTTGAGTTTGTAAGTCAGATTGTTTTCTTTAAATGTGTTTATCTTTCCCACTATAGTGAGGTAGTGTCGGGAACTAATGAACAATGGCCTCATTTCCATTTACCTGATCTCTAGCTGCCATGTATAATGAACCAAACGTAGATCCTACCATCCTCAGACAGGCCTCACAGACTACCCCAAAGTGTACTTTGACTGCTTCACACACCTAAACTCAGGCTAATGACTGCACATTGCCCTTACATACCACACCAGCCCAGTTCACTTCCATCTTTTGTGTGCATCTTGTCCTCTAGAATGTTCATGTCCGGATAACCCATAGTTTCTTTATTCCGTCCATCCATCTCCACTTCTAAGGTGTAGATCTTAGTCATTCTTTCTTCACATCTTTCCTATATGCCTGAGCCATTTCAGCACCCTGCAGTCAGCCCTCTCAGTCAAACCATGATTGAAAAACACTCCTCTGGATCTTGTCATTCTTTACATGACCAACCTGCCTCACACCATATGTTGCCCTTATGAATGTCTTTTCCACCAACTCTCCCTTTTATTTATGTCTAAGGCTTAAGACTCACATCCGTTAACACTGTCGAGGCTACTGTACCTTCAAGCATACCTATCTTTTCCCTGACAGACACTCACTTTTCCCTCCATACACTCCGTACTTCCCCCATAGGAATATATGATGGACCTAGCTTAGTGAAAAACAGTGCAGGTGATTAGAGACCTCAGAGTGTCAAAATTCATGATGTTCAAGGAAATGGTAGTTCATGAGAGACTCATAAGACTCTGGAGATAGTAGAAGTCAGAGCAACAGATGGAATGGTTAAAATAGTATCCCCTCTTAGAACAGTAGAAGTCAGAGCTACAGGTGGAATAGTTTAAACAGTATCCCCTTTTAGAACAGTAGAAGTCAGAGCAGCAAATGGAATGGTTAAAACAGTATCCCCTCTTAGAACAGTAGAAGTCAGAGCAACAAGTGGAATGGTTAGAACAGTATCCCCTCCTTATAACAGTCTTTACCAGACCCTCATGTTCCCCATTCTCAATGGCTTGAAACTAATCATTAACCATCCTAGGACCTGTTTTATCGGGATCTTGTTTAGCTTTGAGGTTGCATGCCATGCAGGAGCAGGGAAATGATGGTCTTCTGTGGAGCGACAGTCCTCATCGAGACTCGACTCCTTTCCATCCATTGACAATGTTTCAGCCTTACACAGAAGGTGATTTCTCTTTCTTGGTGTAACCACTTGCAGTTGGAGTCCGGTAACACGAACACGCCCATCAGTTTAAAAAGATATATGATACAAATACTTTCCTTTGTCTTTTGCATTTTCAAAATTCTCTGTCTGTTTCAATTAAGGCCTGGCCTTGATGTGGACTTTTGTCCATGACTGGAACCTTCATCATAAGAATAAAGTAGAGAATGCTCAAGATATGGGTCCCAACTAATGTAAAATTCCCCGTCCATGCAATATAAATAGTGATAGATATATATATATATATCTTTCTTTCTTTCATAC
>JAUUDZ010016049.1:0-11422 GCA_032361705.1 Panulirus versicolor | reverse complement strand
CATGTGTATGTAGGTGGGTTGGGCCATTCTTTCGTTTGTTTCCTTGCGCTACCTTGCTAACGCGGGAGACAGCGACAGAGCAAAATAGATAAACAACTGATGAATTGGTATATATATCATACAAACCTCCAATAGGCAGGACCCCTTTTCAACAAATCCTAGTGGTAGCGTTCCCGTCTGTTGCACAGGGGTCCTGGGTTAGATCCTGGATGTTGGAGGTTTGTATGTTCTATGAAGGTGCGAGATCGTATGCACTTTGTTCGTATACATATGAGCGATGAACCTGCTTAGGAATTTTTCACTGTCATTGACTTGACATGCCATTGATATCAAAATCTATCATGACAATTACTGCATATCAGCTCCCTCACGTCAAGTTATCAACGACAATATCTCCACTACATATATGCCACATTTCTATTTCATCGGTTGTTGTCTGCTAGCAAAAGCTATTGCTGATTAAATCTTTGGCCATTGATAACCGCGCTCCATTATGGGTGGCAGCGCGGATGGCTTCATATTGGGCAATAACCGGACCCATATTTCCCAATTACCAAGACTGTTAATTGGAGTATGGGCTTTTAAGGAAGGAAGGAAGGTTTTTTATGGACATTTGCATTCATTCGTTTCCTTACACAAATACAATGTGAAAAAGAAATCACTAGAAGAAAAAAGACGAAAGGAAGATAGTGAAGACAGTGGACTGGACGTGAAAAGATATGATTTTCAGTGGCTTGATATGGAGGAGGATTGAAGACGTAAAATAGATTAGTAATGTTTAGATTGAATACGAAAGTAGTAGAAGATCTTGTGACCGTGATGAATATTATAAGAAAAATTTCAACTAGTGGTGAATTAGAATAATCAGATGGAACCTATCATGAAGATCTTACAAAATATCAAAAGCATAGTAAGAATCCAGTTGAAAGAAGCTAAGATGCAGGAGAAGCAAGAGTGAGATTTGCATCCAATCACTGAAAACACACCGTAAAACTTATCCCCCAGTAACAAGTTAAGGCTTGTCTCATGCTCCTATCTGGTCATCGATAGTGAGACACCCTAGACACAAATGTGCAGGACGATCTTCGGTTTACTGACTCAGCTGCTATGGGAGGGACACCCTAGCTACTAGGATCCAGGAACAGCTGAGACATGAGAGCCTCTTCAATACCAGGAGCCAAAAACAGCCGGGACGTGAGGATCTCTGATGGAAACAGGATCCAGGAATATCTAGGATGTAAGGGTTCCCGTAGTAACCGAAAACCAATAAAGCCATTGTCAGGGAATAAGGGGCAGGGCTCGAAAAGCATGAAGGTCCTGGGCAGAATATGGATCTCTATAAAGAGGATATTTATGAGGCGAAGGGGATATATAGTGTTCAGTGTCAGTACGGTACACAGTACTGGGAGAACGGTATGTCCTGGAAAGGTGACGATATTGGAAAGGTAATAGTATACAGTGTTGGTGGGTTGCGGTGCGTTGGTATTGCCACAGTGTTTAGAAGGTGATATACAGTTTTGGTAAGATGTACTGTATGTAGAAGGTGGCATATAACGCGAAAAATGACATGCAGTTATGGTATTGTGGAGAAAGGATTTTGGAAGATGGTATCCAATGTTGGTGTTGCCCCTGTGCCTAGATGGTAGAAGAAAGGGCTAGTGAGGTATGTAAAGTTAGGAAGTGGTAATGATGGGAAATGCATAGTCAAAGGGAACATAGAATGTTGGTAGGGACGAAAATTCCTTAAAGAATCATAGTAGTGGCCTGTATATGTCGAAATATTTTATAGGGAGATTAATGGTTTTTGGAGCAGTTTTGGTGTTTCTCGTACCAAAAGTAAAAATTTTTCCCTGAAATATTCCAAGCCCACTTCTTGAATTATAATATGGCCTCTACCTATAAAAAAGAGAAAATAATCAGACGTATACACACAACATGCAATGAAAAATCTACTTAAAGTTATTCCTCTCGCATTATTGAATATCTAAATCTCGTGTAATATATTGCAGTCAGACATGGCTCTGTTTGCCTCAGTAATTTCCTGGAGCAGAACTAATATCTTTTTTGCTGTGATTCTTCAGTGTTCTATCACTACATCTTTCCCAATAGAAGTTTTTGTGTGTTTAGCTAGTTGTATATCACACTGCAGTGCTAAAATGTGCTATAAATTGTGAGGTAAACGAAAGAAAAACACTTCAACATGTCCGCTTGGCAAACACTGTGCGGATCTTGGGTAACGCGGGACACTCATAAGCCTAACATACAAGTTAATGTCTTTTCTGCAAATTTTCTTTTTCAATAAGGCTTATTTTTAGTCATATGTAATTTCTGTTTACTATTTCAGCATGCCAGCGGGTCAACATTGTTATATGTGTTGGGGGAATTTTGGCGTTCAGTTTTACAATATTTTTGATTTGCACGTTTTGAATGGACAGACGGATCTTTGATGAAAAGCTAGCTGCAGACACTGATTGAATAACTGTTCTAACGCAGGGTATTGGTCCATCAGGCCATCATTGAGTCCGGTTTGCTGAGAGGATCAGAGAGTGAGCCATCAACGTTAGACAACAGCGCATAGGGTGTTGACACTTCTTTCACCAGGATAAGCCGACTCTTCAAGGTAGTGCGACGAGGTGTAAAACCACATACACGTTTTCCTTTGATGCCAATAATTACAAAAAAAACTCGGTTTCAAGCTTTAGGTGATATGGACGACAATGAACAAGAAATAAGGATTTTCGTCGACTCTATGATACGAGGACAACTGGAGGAATTCTGTGCCAGGAACCAACCCTTCAAGCCGCCGTAAACGTTTGTTTTCCAGGTGCCAAGGTAGATGATGTTGCCGACTCTGTAAACGAGTTTTGTGATGACACTAACGATAACACATCTGCTATTTGTTATGTCGGTACTAACTATGTACGGGAAAGCTATTAGAGAAATATCGTCTGCTTCTTCGACGTTTTCGAGATAAAACTAATAATGCCATGATTTCAAGAATTCTTCTCAGGTTCGTCAACGGGAACGCCATTAGTAAGGCGTTCAGTCTTTACAATAGATTAGTGAACATATCTTCAAGAAGGAGTTGGATTCCTAAATTTGCGGCAGCGTTTCTACACGCAGTAAGATAAGTTTATAAAGGACGAACCTACACCTAAATGAAGTGGTAGCTGTGATGGAAAAAACAAAAAAACACGCAACCCGTGTGGATCAGACCCATCCCCTTCTGTAAGTACCTCAGTAAGCACTTTCCAAATAGGTGTTAGTTTCATCTCAAGATATTCTATGTAAACGCTCGGACTATACTTATTAAAGTCTCAGAGTTAGTGAGAACAGCGTTAGAAAGCAAATATATAATTGCCATTTCCGAATCTTGATTAGGTTTCAGCAAATGAGATTTCTTCGCCGAAACTCGATTTCAGGGTACAGTCTGTAGAGTAAGGATAGGGGAAGCAAAGTAGGAGTTGGTTTCCTGCTCTTTAACTCCCTTGGAGAAAGCTGATGTAACCCTTGAGAATGTCGACTACATTTTTGTAGAGATCAAAGATAAACTACGTAAAAGATAACAGTAAGACTAGTTTGTCGGTCCACCGCGGAGACACTAGAGGTATACGATCATTTGCCAGATATTTATAATAAACATATCATAGACGGAGATTTTAACATACTGGAATCTAAGTGGAAAGAATCACTTTTAAGTAGCTTCGGGACTGTACTAAATTTGCTAGATAGTGCCCTAATCCAATTAGTCAATAAACCTACTCACGACAAGAATATATCAGATTTAGTTCTGACTACAAATGAGGATTTCGCTATTAAACGAAACGAAACCAAGGAGGTGGAACAGTGAAATAGAAAAATGTCTGTTGTACAAGAAAGTAACTCGTAAGAAACACAGAATCCAATAACCAACATAATAGATTAAGTTTTATAAGTTTGCGTAAAAAAAAATAACAGTTACATGAAAATGTGAACGTCAGTATAAAGTGAATATTATCAAAAATAGCAAAAGAAACCATAAGGAGTTTTACAGTTGTGTTAGAAGGGAGTCATTACCCAGTCAATTGATCCATTAATTATGGAAAACAGTGACTTGGTTTAAGACAACGAAGGAATAACAAAAATATAACACGACCTGTTTTGCATATGCATTTACAACCGGAGACACAATCCACGTCCTGAATCCACTTTCAGTGATAAGGGAGAGGAACGTTCTTCGACAAACTGACATAAAAGCTGAAAACATACTTTCAGTAATAAATTAATGAAAACGATGTAAAACGGTCGGCCCTGATAAGATTCATCCGAGAACAATGAAAGAGGCGAAAGATGAGATAGTTAAGCCTTTTACTGCCCTTTTCAATAAGTCACTTGCTACGGAAAACGTTCCAGACGAATGTAAGTTTGCCAGTGTAACACAGATTTTCAAAAAAGATCATAAGTCATTGTCCGGAAATTATTGTCCTATCAGCTTAACGTCTGTCTTTGGAAAATTTATGGAAATCATCATTCGTGAAACAACTGTAAACCATTCAGAAGATCACCACTTGATAAATGATTCTCAGCAGTTTTTGACGAAATCGCTGACATATCTGATTGATATCTTTTATGATATAATCAATAATTTACAAAAATTAAGTCACGTGGCACTGATGGGGTTGTACTTCAGTGGATGGGAAATTGGTTAAGTGTCCATAAACAGCGTAGTGATTAACGGTCAAGCCTGACACTAGATAGACGTAACAAATGGAGTGCCACAATGGTCAGTTTTTCGTCCGGTATTCTTTCTCATGAATAATAATGATATTAATAATGGGCTATATTGTAAGATATCAATAGTCGCTAATAATACAAAGCTGGGAAATAAATCTACAAATGAACTTGAACTCTTAGAGCTTCAAACCGACATAGACAAACTGACAACTGGGCTCATAAGTGGCAAATGAATTCTAATATCGATTAGTGCAAAGCTCTACATATCAGTAGTATAAACGAAAAGGTAAGTTACGGTATGAATTTCGTTGAACTGCAAAAGGTAAATGAGAAAAATGACTTTGGGTGTGAGGATCTCTGACGACCTGAAACCAAGTAAGCATTGCAAGGAAGGAGTGAAGATTCTCATTTGCACAGGTACATCCTTCAAATTTATACCCAGGGAAATCAGTCGTCCTCTTTACAATTCATTGGTTCGTCCGCATCTTGAATAGTGTTAAGTTTTGGTTAACCTTCCTAAAAATAAGAAAAGATGTAGACGGAATGGAGATAGTCCAGCGTCGAGTGACCGGGATGATTTCCGGAATGAGAACAAATCTTACGAGATCAGGTTAAACGACATGAATTTATTTAGCTTAGAAAGGGGAATTTGAAGAGATGATATGAATCAAGTATTCAAAATAATACAGGACCTTGATGATATATTTCTATCAAGTTGCCAAAGATTTGATTCATCTGATTCTGCTCGCAGTAACGGATACAAAGTCGTGGGCAAACAATTTATCTAGAATGACGCGAAGTGCTTTATCTTTGACAGGATTGTTAACATATGGAACGATTTGCCAAGCAGAGTGGTTGAAAGCAATGCTAGTGATACGTTTAAGAACAGATTTAATAGATACTTGGCTTCAAGCTGGCGACTTCCATTTTTTGCGCCTCCATAGTCAGAATGACCATTTACAGGCTATTCTCTTTGAATCATTTGCCTTCCAACTTTTACTGCACTGTTTTGTGAGTTTCTGATATCTTACTATCACAAACATCCTGGAAAGGACCCATTGGTCTGTTGTCCTATGCATTCCTATGTATTCCTTTGTATGTTTTCTACAGTATGCTGTCATATTACAAATATTGAAGATACGTTTGAATGTTGACACTCTTAACATGCTGGTCATAATCAAAGCAATACTGTATCATGAGCATGTCCTCTACCAATGATTTCCACCACTCGTATTTTCCTTCGCCACCGCCATTTTAGCATTTTGATAAAGTAGCATATATCACAGCGGAAGCCATCACTACAGCAGACTCCCTCCAGGAGACACACCGACAACCTAACAGAAACCCTTCACGTTAAAACAAAAGACATGAGTCCCTCATTCCTTCTGAAGGAGGTTCATTGCCTCTCAAGGTTGATTATCAAGGACGACGTTCGTCTTCCATCTGTTTGCGATCAGTAAGTTGTAAAAAGCTCATACAGGAAGAGTGGTTCCTTCCTGATATCAAAATCACAGAGGAACATCATGTTGTTAGTTGCATTCTTTATATCACCATCTGTCGTAAAGACTAACGGCAGAATTTCTTGTCATTGGATAAATAAATATTACGTTACCATCTATTCCAGGCACTTTTAAATCCCCTGTATTCTTAGTATCTTTTGCAAGAGAATGTTTATACAGAACAACACAGTTTCCTCTAAGTAAAACATTACCTGAGCTATCATTATGCCATGCAATATTTTGGTTTATCTATTCATGGGCTTTCTTGGAAATTTCACGAGATCCATAAACAGTTGGCGATGTGTAACCTCCCAGATGTGCTCAGCTTTCAGTACTAACCTTTCCCAGAGAGTGAAACGAGTGATAAGTCTGGGTTTCTGTTTTGCATACGCAGCCCATCTTGGAACTCTCTACAAAGTTACTTTCCAGTGCTGTTTGGATGAGTTGCATCAAATTTTGTGAAATTCTTGTAGGTACAATACTTCTGGGCCTGCCCATCCCATTTCCTTGTAAAATGGACAATGAAAAATATGAATCTAAAAAATGTTTACTTGGCCAATGAGTATCCATGCGTCTGAAATGCTCAAAAGATCCGATTTTGCCACATTTGTTGGCATCTTTAATTTCTCTCAACTGTATCGCGTAAATCACTGGATTAAAATTGTCAAGATCTACTTTGACTTTTGTTCATTTTTTCTAAATATTTCTTTATTGATCTCACCGACATTTGCAGAGTTTAACGTAAGTGACCAAACAGTTCATCAACAAGCGTAAAGTTCACTTTAGAGACATTGCTCAAGGAACTTCCTTCTCAGATCTTCTGCTGTTACCAAAACCTCTTGCGTTATGGATAATTCATTTATGGTTTACTCTATGTACTGAAATAGTCTCGTGAATAATCTTTGAAGCATGTATCTCCTTAGTGTGTTCATAATATATCCTCTCGGTATTTTGTCAAACAAAATGGATTATAAAATTTTGGAAAAAGAGGTTTCTTTTCATCCTATGACTTCCTATGACGAAGACCTCAACTGTCACAAGTCATCCCTTTTACAGCAGCATATTTGGTCACCTATGAGGGCTTCACTAAGTCCTCAACATTCATGGATTCGTCGTTGTTCTGCAGCATGTCCACATGAACTTCTGGCTAGTCAATCCCTATCATAGGAAGATCAAACAGCCCCCCAGAGACTGGATCCACTAACTGTGAGAGAGTTGTCACAGTGGTAACTTGATCAGGTTTGTGGGCTGGACAAGACTGGAACTATTCTAGTGTATCTTGAGCCTATACAACCCTTGTGTTCTATGCTTTCATTGCATTTGGGATCATCCTGCCGAGGAGTGATAGGCAAGTTGCCATCTGTGATGGACAACAACCTTCTTTTATTCGCAAGCACCCTCTCTGATAGCGAGTATCTCGTGTGATGCCATAAGCTTACAGAATATTCAGTGAGAACTCTACTACAGAAGTTATTATGAAAGTCATCTTGCTCGTAGTGAAAGGAAAGTTTGTAGAGTTATAAGCCATTAATGGAAAGAAATTATAAGCCATCAACCGAAAGTATTTAGACACTTTGTCGTCCAAGCCGATGTCTGCCATATCTGAGAACACAACGAGATAATTACGTAGACCTATCCCATGCATTTCCTTTTACAGATTAAGCTGCTGTGTGCATTATCATTCAGGTCCATTAAGAAGCTTTGACAAGCTGTCGCGATGCATAGCGCCAAGTACGCTCAGGTTTTCTTCGTCTCGGAGTTTAACGACGTGTTGAACAATAAACAACACTTTCATTTTCATGAACAACCTCTGTCTTACTGCTGAATGTGGGTAAAACTAAGCATTTGTCGCTTCAGATCCTGGTTTTTATTTATAGAAACCAAGACTCAAATGTATCTATCGTTTTTCCCAAGATAGAAATATGATCATCATTCGGATGATTTTGATCAGACAGAATTCCATGAAGACAACAAAAGACAATATCTTCACCACAGGACACCTTACTACCAGATTCCATTTCGATGAGTCGGCTGGTTGCTGAGTAAGAGATTAGACAAATCTAACTTCAGGTCAATAGATGGAGGAACGGACGCCTCATTCGAGGGTGCCTCTCGTTTTCTTAATAGTTTCCAGATGAACTACTGAAGACGTGTTCTGCGATGGAGACATATTAGTAAATTCTCATGGATTATTCTCGTATAGTTATACTCTACAGTCCACTCAAGCCAAAATATGAGTTTCCTTTAATGAGAGTTACCAAGACCCGGATAGATAAACTGGACAGCAGTGTGTGTTTGGCATTCCGTATTTCAAATCGACTACTTTTGATAAATCATTGTTTTCAAGATCGCGTGAACCGACTTTTTTCAGTATTACCTGTAACAAAAAAGGAAAGATTTAAGATTATTTCGCTGGCAACTTTCACTAAGTTTACCCTAATCAACCCTTGGAGTTCGTCTAGTAAGGTACTGGCAACTATAATACTTAAATACAGAGGAATTCGGTTCATTTATTAGAAGATTTCTGTACTGTGGGACACTATGGGGACCACGAGCGACTGGGCAACATAGGATGATCAACATCTTAACTCCCAGGTTAATTTACACCTCTTCAGAATGAGACTGTCATACTTACCAAAACTACCAATGTGAAGATGTCAAACTTTCCAGCTAAAACTTCTATGCGTAAGGACTCTTACTATTAGTTAAGACATTAGAATGGTACACTGTGTTTTGTTTGTTTGTTTGTTTTTTTTACTACATAGCCGTGTCCTCATTTAGACACAGCTGGGAAGGGATCAACATGAAGCGACGAACAATGGTGTTCTGATACCATTCTAGAGTTTTTGCGATCATAAACCTCACACCCCTGAGCATGATTTCTCCTGATACGACAGAGAGACAGGGTTTCTTTCTTTCTTCACTTGCTGTTACATAAACCAACAGAGGACTGGGGTTTTGATTGTTACATAGTATTGGCAAAGGTGACAGTTTTCTACGTAAACCATGACTTCCGGAAGTTCACAGGCCTTACTGTTTCTTTTGTTGTCTTCTCAACGTATTTCTGGGTTATCTGTATTGCAGCTAAATGTAAGAATTCAGTGCTGATTGGGCTGTTGCTCTCGCTATTCTACTATGTATGCTATTAATGATAATTGTTGTAATAAAGATAATTAACAATTATTTAAATCAAATGAAATTTGTATATCTTCCATGGTAGTGAAATTAAAAAGAAACATCGTCCAAGAGAAAATCTCTCACACAATACCAACGTCAAACTGAAAAGATATTAAAAACACTTTAAGCTTAACCTTGCTTACAACCATAAGCTTTTCTGTAACAACTTCAAGAAAGACAAGACACGAAAAGTAGTGTGTTGTTAACTGTATCAATTTTCCGACTCCCTTAACATTCCAGATGCTCGCTATGTCCTTCACGTTGCTGATGCACTCTGATTATGCTCATAACTCGCGTTATGAGGAATTCTTCACTTTGGTTCTCTGCTCCAGTGCCATATTACTTGCATCACTGTTCCGTATCCAGTTCCAGACCACTGTTCAGAGTAGGCGCGTCTAACATGTGACTGTAGGCATCTATCAGTTCATTTGCTAGTCCTTCATCTGCACCCAAACAAACGAGAACGTGCTGATATATTGCTATTGCTCGGCGTGCAAACAGACGAAGACCATTACTGCATAACAAACAAACGCTGGTCACGAACGGCCCTTAGGGAATGGGAAATAAACCGTTTATGATAATTCTATAAACAATCTTTTCTGTCAGTCTTTGAATTTCCCTGAGCGAGAAATCTCCTGAATATGGTTATAATTTTTTCATTCTCTTTCATTTTTTATAACATAATTAGCAAACAGCATTGCATTCAGAAATTTCCCGCGTTTCTCTTTTTCTTCTAATTCCTCTTTTCTCTGTGACAGTTACCTTTGTAACAATATTTCATTCCTTTACCGATGAACCCGAAACTTGGCAGTCATGTAGCACCGTCCAGAACGCCAAAGATAAACCTTGATTATTTTCAAGCCTTCGATTTAATGACATTTGAGCCTTCCAGGACCAGATACAGGTCAAGTGGCTGGAAATAAAACTCTAAATATCATTCTTTTTTGTTGATTGGCAGGACAGGGTTTAGGAGGTGAAATACATGGAGAGGATCTAACGAAGTTTCCTTGGGAGTGAAGAGGTCTAGGGAAAGTTAGTGAAAATAGCGAAGAATAGGAGAGTCACAGAACCTGGAGCTTAACAGAGGTGCTCCATTCTCAGCCAATCAATCGTAAAGTTCAAAGATCATTTGGACCTCATTTCTGTCAGAACTTCCTCCTGGTTAATCATGACCGTTTCAATGCAACACTATAGAGAGGACATAATTATGCTCTTGCACACAATGGCAGATATTTCTATTTGAGAGAAGAACTGACGTTCAAACGTCTCCATTATATCAATACCATCTTAGCAGGTTGACAATGGTCAGCGTAGGAGAAATCGTGCAGTCCGAAATATAGCATGATCTTATCTATGTCGGATCTTATATAAAGGCTTTTTCATTTTTTCAAAAGAAATGAATTTGCTAAACATCTTCTAGTGGGAGTATCATTAAAGCTGTTCATTGCGAAATCTCAAGCATAAGCGTCTTCAATTTTGAATGTGATTTCTGGTATGAGAGTGCAAGTTTTCAGCGTTAGCGAAAGTAATGCGTACGCAAATAAAACGTAGACATGAGTAAAACTGAATTGGTGTCTCCTTGACGAGTGTATATGAGTCTGCCTTCCCTCTTCTTTGTAGATTCCTGTAGCTTGCTTCTTTCGCGATGAGACATAGCCTGGCCTGAGTTCACGCTGCCCCATCTTCTGGCAAATCATTCACATGGATATTTTAAGGTTTGAAAAATCACATCTGGTATGTGTCATCTGTTGCTATACCCGTTATATTTCAGTCCACGAAAGGAGTCGTCCTTCCATGGCCCCATAAGATTACATATTTTATTTTGTATCGGTGAGATATGGAGAAAATTGTCAAAAGTTTTCTTAAAATCCAAAAATGTAAAATGTACAATTCGATCTCTTTTTCAAGTCCAGTGCTTGAGTTCTCTATAATACCTTATAGATATATTATGCTTGTCCTCTTCCACTGAATCTTTCATGTCTTTCTCTTAGGTAGTTTCCCATGTACAAGGTCGAATCTGTTTGCCTCCATAT
>JAUUDZ010016038.1:0-11423 GCA_032361705.1 Panulirus versicolor | reverse complement strand
ATATACATATATATATATATATGTGTGTGTGTGTGTGTGTGTGTTAGATAGACAGGAGGGCTCGAACCGCCACCATTTTTGTGGCAGCTGGTATCGTCACGACTAGGCTATAGAATACCCCTCGTATTATGGTCCGTGCGCAATGGGGTCCTCGTGGGTCACTTCCCTTTAGGCTCACGTTAAACAGTTTTTATCAGTTCTACCGAACTTTCTTTCACACTTGGAGGTACATTATGGGATATATATTTTAGTTGTTAGTTTACTCAGCTCCCAAACACGTGGTAGAGGCTCGAATCCTGCTGTCAAGGAGGGCATTATGTTTTCCATGAAAATGTGCGCTCATTGGATTATATTTGCGTTCATTTACCTCCACACGTGACAGTAAGTACCCAACTCCCACAGAAATGGTAGCTGTTTGAATCCTACATTCAAGGAGGGCATTATGTGTTCCATGAAAGTAAGTGCTCATAACACTATATTCGTGTATATATACATCCACTGACGATATCGAGTTCTCTCTGGACCTGATTCTGCTTAGCTTCTCCCTTGATCCAAGAATGACTGGTCTCTGTCGTGACCCCAGGCCGCTTAGCTTCCCCCTTGATCCCAAGCTGTCTGGTTTCTCCCAGAAATAAAAACTGCCAAGCTACTCTCTTGACCCCAAGCTGCCTGGGTCCTCTCTGGAAACTAGACTACCTGACTTTTCCCTGGATCCCAGGCTGCTGAGCTTTTCCCGTGACTCAAGGCTGCTTGGTTTCTCTTTGGGAACCATAAATCCTAGCTTCTCCCTGGGTGCCAGGTCGACTAGCCTCTCCCATGACTCCAGGATGTTTGGCTTCTCTCTGAAAACTAGACCACCTAGATTTTCCCTTATTTTGCTCTTTGGACACTACACAACTTCTCCCTGGACCCCAGGCTTTCGAGCTTCTCCCGAGAATTCGGGCAGACTGGTTCCCTCCTAAGCCGCAGGCTGCCAGGCTTCTCCCAGGACCCTAAACTCTCTGGCCTCTCCCTAGACTTCAGGCAACGTAGATTTTCCATGTGCACCAGACTACTTAACTTCTCCCTGAATTCCAAGCTACCTCGTATGTCCCTAGATCCTAGGGTCCCAGACGCCTCCCTGAACCCTATACTAACGTATTGGAACGCAGGCCGCTTAGCCTTACCCTGGACCATAGAATTCTAGGTTTCTCCTTTGAATCTAGGGTGCCTAGCTTCTCCCTGGACAACAGACTATCTACGTACCTTCTCCCTGGACCTCGTGATTTTTGATGTCTACTTGGATTCTAGGCTGCCAAGATTCTACCTCTCACCAGACAGCTTCTTGTACCCAAGGTTACCTAGATTCTCACTGGACCCCAGACAACCTAGCTTCTCCGGGGACTCCAAGTTGCTTAGATTCTCCCTGGACCCAAGGATGACTAACGTCCTCCTCAACCATAGTCTACCTAGCTTTTTCCTTGACGCAGGATGTCTAGCTTCTTCCTGGACGCGAGACTAAATGGATTCTCCCTGGACCCCAGATTCCCAGACTTCTCCTGAGACCTCAGGCTGCGTGGTTTCTACTTACGCATATGACTATCTGGCTTCTCCTTGAAACCCAGGCTTCCTGGATTCTCCCTTGTTTCCACGCTACCAAGCGTTTCCCTGCACCCCGGGTATCCTGGATTCTCCCTGGACCCCAGGCTCCCAGGTTTCTTACTGGACATCATATCTGATTTTTCCGTAGGCTCCCATGATGCATGGTCTCTCCCTGGATCCAAGGCTTTGATTCTTCCTGTACACCAGGCTGCCTGTCTGCTCCTTGGATACTAGGCTGCCTGGCTTCACCCTGAATCCTAGGTTTCCAAACGTCTCACTAATCCCCAGATAATCTTGAGTCTCTCAGGATCCCAGGCTGGATGGCGTCTCCTTTGATCTCAGGCTGTTTAGGTTCCTTGACCCTGGGATGTCTGGCATCTTACTGGACTAAAGGCTGCCTAGCTTCTTCCTGGAGACCAAGCTGTCTGACTTCTCCCTGGACACCAAAGTAATTGAGTTCTCCCTGGACACTGGACATAAGACTACGTGGTTATTCCCTGCACCACAAATTCCTGGCTTCTCCCTTGGCTTTAGGGTGTTTGGCTTCTCATTAGACCATAGGCTACCTGGATTCTCCCTGGACATCAGACTGTAGCTTTTTCTGGATCCCAGGTGTCCAGGCTTCTCCCTAGACCCCAGACTAAGTGTCTTCTCCCTGAGTCCCATGTTTCCAGGCTTTCCTTAAACATCAGATGATTTGCCTTCCCACAGAGCCCCATGATGTCTGGGTTCTCCCTGGACCCAAAGCTGCCAAGATTTTCCTTGAACGCCATAATTCTTTGCATCTCCCTGTACCTCAGATTATCTGGATTCTCCCTTAAACCAAGGTTGCTTGGTTTCTCTCTGGAGCCCTGGCTTCCCTGCTCCTCCCTGGACCACATGCTACCAAGCTTCTCCTTTGACCACGGGCTGTCTAACTATTCACTAGGCCCCAGGCTGCCTAGATTCTCCCAAAACCTCAGGATGCCTGACTTCTCCGTGGAAACCAGACTAACTGGATTCATTGTGGATCCCAGATCCACAGGTTTCTCCTTTGACTCCAGGCTGCGTAGCATCTTCCTGAGCACTAGATTGCCTGGCTTCTCCTTGGAACCCGGATGCTTTTCTTCATCTTGGATCCCAAGCTGCTAAGGATTATCCCTGGACTCCTGGCAGCGTAGCGTCTCCATGGATCCCAAGCAGCTAGGCTTCTCCCTGCACCTCAGGCTTCTTGGCTTCTCCCTGAATCCCAGACTACCTAGATTATCCATGTACACCAGACTAATTAGCTCCTCCTTAGACCCCAAGCAGGCTGCCTTCTCCCTGGGAACCGGGCTGTTTGGCCTTTCCTTAGATTCCAGGCTGCCTGGATTCGCCCTGGAATCCAGGCCGCCAGGCATCTCCCTAGACAATAAAATACCCGACTGATCCTTGGACACCAGACTACTGGCTTCCCCCTGGAATCCAAACTGCCTGGTTTTTCCAGGGACCACAGATTACCTGACTTCTCCTTGGTGCCCCAAGCTCACTAGCTTCTCCCTGGATCTCAGACTTCCTTGGTTCTTTCTGAACCTCAGGCTACCTAGCTTCTTTAAATCCAATCTACCTAGTTTCTTCCTGCACCTCAGGCTGCCTAGTTTTCCCTGGACCCCAGGCTGCTTGGCTTGTCCCTAGGCACCATGCTGCCTGGCTTATTCCTGGACATCAGACTACCTGGCTTTTCCCTGTACACAAGACCACCTGGTTTCTCCCTGGACCCCAGACTGCTTGAACCACTGGCTGCCAGGCTTCTCCCTTGACACCAAACTACCTGGTTTCTCCCAAAACACCAGACTACCAGGCTCCTCCCAGGAACTCAAACTGTCTAGTTTCTCTTTGGACCCCAGGCTGCCTGCATTCTTCCTGGACCCCAGACTGAATAACTTCTCCCTGGATACAGGCTGCCTTGCTTCTCCCTGTAACTCAGGCAGCCTGGCTTTTCCCTGAACCCCAGGCAGCCTATCTTCTACCTTGACCCCAGGCTGCCTGGTTTCTCCTTAAACACTACACTACCTGTCTTCTCTGTGGACCCCAAACCACCAGCCTTCTCTGTGCACCCTCGGAAGCCTGGATTTTCTCTCGACTCCAGACTGTGTGGCCTCATCCTTGAACCCAAGCTATCTGAATTCTGCCTCTAATTCAGGCTTCCAGGCTTCTTCATGGAAACCAGACCACCTGGCTTCTCCCTGAACTCCAGGTTGCCTGGCTTCTCCCTGGACACAAAACTCCCTGGCTTCTCCCGGATTCAAGGCCTCTGGTCATTTTCCTGGACAAGACACTACCTAGATTTTCCTCAACCTCAGACTACCAGGCTTCTAAGACACCAGACTACCTGGTTTCTACATTGATCCCAAGCTGTCTGGATTCTCCTTGAACGCAAAACTGTCTGGCTTCTCCCTAGATAACAGGATGCCTGGCTTCCTTTTGGACGCCAGATTACCTTGCTTCTCCCTTGACCTGCCTGGCTTCTCATGGACTCCAGTCTGCCTGGCTCTTCCCGGGACCCCATGCTGCCTAGCTTCTACGTGGATCTCAGGCCACGCTGCGTCTCCCTTAACCCCAGACTGCCTGGCTTTTCCCTTGACCCCAGAATGCCTGCTTTCTCTCTGGTCACCATACTACCTGACTTCTTCCTGGACCTAAGACTGCCTTGCTTCACTCTGGACCTCAGGCTTCCTTGTTTCTCTCTAGACCCCAATTTGCCTTGCTTCTCCCTGGATCCTAGGTTTCCAGGATTCTCTCTGGATCCTACTAGGCTTTCGGGAGTCTCCCTGGACCCCAGGCTCCCTGGTCTTTCCCTGAACTTCAGGCTGCTTGGCTCTTACTTGGTCCCTAGGCTGCCAGGTTTTCCCCTAGACCCTAGGATTCTAGGTTTCTCCCTGGTCCCAGGCTGCTCACTTCTCCCATGAAGCTAGACTCCCTGGCTTCTCCGTGGAACCTAGGCTTCTTCGTCTGCATTTTCCTTAGACTCCAAAGATCCAAACTTCATGGAATCAGAACACCAGTCTTCTCCTTAGGTTTCCCGGATTCTCCCTGGAATCAAGGATGCCTTGATTCTCCCTGAACTCTTTCTTTTCCCGTGACCACAGCTTCAAAGTTTCTCCCTGGATCTCAGGCTGGCTGGCTCTTTCTGCCAGGCTTTTCCCTAGACATTAGGCTTCTAAACATCTCCATGGACCTCAAGCTATCAGGCGTCTACCTAGATCCAGAGCTGTCTGGATTATCCCTGGACCCGAGGATTCCTGGATTATTCCTGGATCCAAGGATTCCTGGATTTTTCCTGGACCCCAGGGTCCTGGATTTTCCCTAAACCCCAGGGTTCCTGGATTTTCCCCAAGGTTGACCTGATTCTCGTTGGACCTCAGGCTGCCTAGGTTCACTCTGGACCCCAGGTATCTAGGCTTCTACATGTAAACCTGACTACCTTGCCTCTTCTTGGACTCCAGATTACCTGATTCTCCCTATAACCTAGGCTGATTGGCTTCTGCATGGACCTAAGGCTGTCTGAACTCTCTCTGGACACTAGGCTTCCTGGCTTGTCCCTGGAAACCAGGCTTCCTCGCTTCTCTCAGAACCCGGACTGCCTAACTTCTTCCTGAACTTCAGGCTTCCAGACTACTTCATGGACACCAGGCTAACTGACTGCCACCTGAACCTCAAGCTGCCAGGCATTTCCCTGTACACCAGACTACTTGGCTTATTCCCAGGCTGCCTGGCTTCTCATTGGAACCAAACTACTTGATTTCTCCATGGACAACGGACTGCACTGCTTCTCCATGGAACCAATGTTGTTGAGCTTCTCATAGACTCCAGGCATCCTGGCTTTTCCCTGAACACCAGACTGCCTGACTCCTCCCTGGATACCAGGCTACCTGGCTTCTCCATTGAAAACAGACTTATCTCTCTGGATTCCAGGCTGCCTAGCTTCTCCCTTGATTCCGGCACTTAGACCTTTCCCTGGACCCTAGGCATCTTAGTTTCTATCAGAACCCTAGCTTTCCAGGCTTTTCTTTGCACTCCAGACTAGCTAGCATCTCCCTTGGCCCCATTATACCTGTTTTTTTCCTGGATCCCAGGCTGTCAGTCTCTTCGTTGGACATCAAAACACCTGGATTTTTCCTTTACCCAAGGTTGTCAGGCTTCCCCCTGGACACCAGTCTACCTGGCTTCTCCCTGGACTCCAGACTACTTAGCTTCTCCACTGACCCCAGTCTCCTTGGCTCCCCCCTCGACCACAGTCTGCCTGGCTTCTTCAGGGACCCCCAGACTACCTGGTTTAACTGTGGGGACCAGGTTGCCTGGCTTCACCCTACATGAACCCCAAGATGTCTGTCATCTCTCTTCACCCCATGATGCCTGGCTTCTCCATGTAATCCAGTCCACACATCTTTTTCCTGGACCTCATGATGCCTATCTTCTCCCTAGAACACAGACTGCAAGTATTCTCTCTGGACCCCAGGCTGCCCATCTTCTCCCTTCAGCCCAGGCGTCCTGGCTTTACCTGGACCCCAGGACGCTTGGCTTCTACCTGAACACCAGACTAAGTGGCTACTCACTGGACTTCTAGGGCCTAGGCTACCTCTTCGTGAACCCCCAGCGGCCTTGTTTTTCCTTGGACCTTCTCTGCCAAGCTTCTTCCTGGACCCCAAACTTCCAACCCTCTCCATTGGTTCAGGGTCCCAGGCTTCTCTGTCTGAATTCTCTCTGGACACCAGGTTTTCTAACTTTATTCTGAACATAAGACTACCTGGCTTCTCCCTGGACCCCATGTGGCTAGGCTTCTCTCTGGACCCAAGGCTGCCAAGCTTCTCTCTGGATCTTAGGCGGCAGGGATTCTCCCTCTACCCCAGGCTGCATGGATTCTCCCTGGTCACCAGCCTGCTTGTCTTCTCCCTGGACACCAGACTTTCTGGCTTCTTCCTGTGCACCAGAATACATGACTTCTCACTGGGACCCAGGCAGCCTAGTTTTTTCCTAGTCTCCTTGCTGCCTGTCTTCTCTCTAGACCCCGCCCACCCAGGTCTCTCCTTGGATACCAGACCACTTGGCTTTTCAGTGAACCAGCTGCCTGGATTCTCTCAGGATTCTGATTTGCCAGGCTTCTCCCTGACACCACGGTTGCCTGCATGCTCCTTGGACCTCAGAGTGCGAAGCATCTCCTTGCATCCCAGGCTGCCTAGATTCTCCTCGAACCCAAGACTACCTGGTTTTTTCATGGGTCCTTGATGCCCGACTATTCCCTGTATCCCAGGCTGCCAGTCTTCTCCGTGGAAACCAGATTAATTGGCTTCTACCCGAACTACAGCCTGCCTTGCTTCCACCTGGAACCCAGACTGCGTGGCTCTTCCCTGAACCACAGGCTGCCTAGTTTCTTCCTGGACACTAGAGTGGCTTGCTTCTCCCTGGACAGCAGGTTGCGTGGCTCGCTTCTCCCTGGACAGCAGGTTGCGTGGCTTCTCCTTGGATACAACACTACCTGGCTTTTTCCCTGGACCCCAGACTAGCTGGAATTTTCCTGGACCTCAGGTTCTTTGACTTCTCCCTGAATCCCAGGCTGGTTGGCTTCACTCTGGATCCCAGGTTGCGTGACTTCTCCCTGGGCACCAGACTACCTGGCTTCTCCCTGAACTCCAGGCTCTGTATCTTCTTCCCTGGGCTCTAGACTGCCTAGCCTATTAGTTGTCCACAGGATGTCTGTTTCTCCCTGGACCCCAGGCTGTGAGGGTTCTTTCTGGACCCCAGCATGCCTGGCTTTTCAATGTGTTCTAAGCTGCCTCGCTTCTCCCTCGACTTCAGGCTGCGTGGCCTCTACCTAGATATCAGACTATCTGGCTTCTACCTATACGCCTAGATACCTGGCTTTTCCTTTGGACCCCAGACTGCCTACCCTCTCACTTCTCCCCACGACGCCTGGCTTCTCTCAGGGTCTCTAGCTGCCTGGGTTTAACCATGACCTGGACTTCAAGCTGCCTTTTTTTTCACATGAACCCCAGGCTTTCTGGATTTTCTCTTGACCCTAGGCTGCCTGAGTTGTCCCTGGACCACAGGCTGACTGGATTCTCCCTGAACCACATACTCCCTAGCTTATCCTTAGACCCCAGACTGACTAGCTTTTCCCTGGTCCTCAGGCTGCCTAGTTTCTCCCTAGGCCTGGACCCATGCTTCTTGACCTTTCTTTGGATCCCAGGATTCCTGGTTTCTCTCTAATGGTTGTGCTAACAATGTTCTTATACATTCTAAAACCTCGTTAGACGAAAACCATTCTTAACTGCATGCACACAGCCTGTGATAGCCTTGGCTATATCATTTCCGCAAAGAAAACTGAGGTTCACAGCAAATGAGTTGGCAATGGTAGGAGAGGATCATCTAAACTGAAAATCGACTTAGAAATGAACAAAGTTTCTTTTAAAGATCTTGGTATCTCAGTCCCATATACTGCATCTGGTATGCAAGAACCAAGTCGACAATACACAGATAGACTCAGGGCTTTCAGAATATTTGCAAGGCACAATCCTACTTAGCTTATATTCGGTCTCTAGTGGATAACCACGCACCAGCTTACGTCCTAGATAACAACAAAGGCATTGGTTGGCTTCAAAAAATTAAAAAAAGAATCCTTAAGAATCAGATTTGGCTGCCCAAAAGACCACTAAACCATTCAATAGTCTCAGAGAATTTGGTGTAACAAGGCTCTGAGGACAGAATACTTCAAATAAGTCATATGTCAGGACTGAAACTTCTGCTTGGTGATTCAGACAAAGTTGTCCCCAAAGAACTGTTAAACTAAATATGCCATAGCAAAAGTGTATCAAAAAGGATCCAAATAACAGACGATCACATGACAAAGCTCGGAACACATCATTTTTATAATAGTAGGAAGCAGCAGCATTTACAGCCTTCCAGGCAGATAGATATTTTGACATCACTACACCTCTCATCTACCAAAGAAACTAATTACTTACAATCTTCATCTTCAACAAGTAGCCAAAACCAGTGCTCTTGAACGTATACAGAATATCTAGAGAGATAATTACATAGCCCAGTGCATCTGTACTGACAGCTCTCTCAACTCTGCTGCTGAGACGGCAACAAGTGCTAATATAATCATTCAACTCAATGGTAAAAGAACAGAGAAAAATGTTAGAATACACAATAAGACATGTGCTTTACAAACTGAACTGTCTGCCATACTGATCGATCTTAAGCATGTAGAAATTATCGCCACTGACAGTCTGATTATCTTTGTTTCTTTATTCTCAATTCTTGCTTTAAACAAACTCAGATCAGAATGTAACGTATTGGTCCCTGAAGCCAGAAACATATTTAGACATTATTGGTCAAGGGATTCAAGTCAAACTGATGGATTCCCATTCATATAGGCCTTCGGGAGAATGACAAAATTAATACTTTAACCAAACTTACCCAAAGGAAAAAAGCTATTGAAAATAACATTGGGTTGTCAATCATGTCTCAAAAGTGTAGTTAGAAAGGAACTAACAGACCTCTTCGAAGAAATAGACGAGCTTATATAAGCACGAATAGAAACATTGTTCATCACAAATCTGAGTAGTAAATCATATATGTGGCAAAAGTAAATCATGTATACGGCAAAAGTGATAAGGTCAGCTGATTGCAAGATGTTACAATTCCTACCCTAAGCTAGGCAATAGGAATCAGTGGGGCTTTGGTCAGTGGTGTGGATGGCAATATTGACGGCTAAGTAGCCTCCATTCACAAGTAAGCAACATACTTCGGCCAGTGTGTACACGCGACTAGTGAGTGTCCTCATAGACGATATATAACACTGAACATACAAGACTGTTTCTAACTGGCATATCTTGCATGTAGAAAACACAGTATCAAACAGACCCTCATCAACAACAGCTACAATAACTCTGATATCGACAGACAACTAGAATATTTCATACAAAACAAATTCACAGAGGGAAACTCGAACACAAGAATACAAGAATGTATTATTGTAAACAGATATCAACTGACTATAAAACAGAAGAACGTACACCATGAGCAATCGTCTCTAGAAACTTCAACCACACAATACTAGACAACAAAGCTGTTACTCAACTACTACAGAAACATGAAAAAGCAACATTACAGTGATAAACCTGCTATATAACGAACAAGACACATTAAAAGGGTACAACGTAATTATGAATTCAGCTGCTAACAGGGAGACTGTGAGCTCCCTACCAGCATGACCTATGTAGAAAGCAAACTCTTTTTCCAATACGAAGCCAAAATGGTGGAAAGATGACAAAAAAAAAGTCTCTGTTGTTTAAAAAAGTAGCACATGTGAAACTCATAGAGACAAATAACCAGCTGGATGAAGCAGATTATGCAAGTCCGTAGAGGAATTATAAGACTTGCACGTCAAAGTAAAGCGTTTATTGTTGAAAACAGCAAAAGAAACCAAATTCTTATAGATATATTAGAAGCGAAAAAGTCATTATGTAGTCAACTGTTCCATTTATGAATGAAAACGGAGATTGGTTTACCACAACGATGACAAGGCAAAGATTTCAAATGATTTTTTCGCATCTGTATTTAGAGTTGAATATATCCCGAATCCATTTCCAAAGTTGAGAGGAAAACATTTTACGACATAGGGACGTGGGCTGAGGATATAGTATCAGGAGTAAATAAAATGAAAATATATGAAAGAGCAGGACCAGAAAAGTTTTATACAAGGACAAGAAAGACGCGAGAAAAGAGATAATTAGGTCCTTGATTGCTCTCTTCAATAAGGCATTTGATTCGGGGAAAGATTTAAGGAACAGAAGCTTGCTAATGTAACACACATTTTCAAAAATAGGTAATAAATCTGCCAGCAAACTATAGTCCAATCAGCTCAATGTCTGTAGTTGGTTAATTTATGAACACTTTCATTTGGGACGAGACAGCAAACCATTTAGAGAACTACCACTTAATAAGTGATCCTCAGCATGGTTTTCGAGAAAATGGTTCATGTCTAACAAATCTGCTTGATTTCTTTAATGATGCAATCAGCATGTACGTTGAAAGTGAAGCAGTTGATGTCATCCATTTAGATTTTCACAGAACATTCGATAAAGTTCCATTTCAAACAGTACTAACTAAAGTCACATGGTACTGATGGGGCTGTACATCAGTGATTAGGAAATTGGTTCACTGGCCGCAAACAGAGTTGTGATTCAAATTTAAGCCTCAGACTTTGTTAAACGTAACTAATGGTGTACCACAAGGATTAATCTTAGGACCTGTTCTCTTTCTCACAAATATTAGTGATATGGATAATGGGTGTATTGCAAGATCTCGAAATTTGCAAACGAGATCAAGCTGGGAAATAAATCCACAGCAGAAACGAAAGACTGCAGCTTCATACGGACACAGGCAAATTATGCTCTAGGATCACATATGGCAAATAGATTTTGATATCGATGAATGCAATTTTTTGTATATCGGCAGTAGAAATGAAAAGGCAAGCTATAGTATGAATTTTGTTGAAGTGGAAAAGGTACTTAAGCAAAAAGCCATAGGTGTGATAATTTCTAGTTATCTAAAGCCAAGTAAACAATACACAGAAGATGGTAAAAAGACGAACAAAATATCTTGTATTTGTAAGTAGACCTATCGAATCTAATTCCAAAGAAATTATCTTAATTCTTTACAAGTCACTTGTACGTCCCCATCTTGAGTATTGTGCTTGTTCTTGGTCACCCTACTTTAGGAAAGACGAAGAATGTAGACAATACAAAGACGAGCTATCAAGATCATTCCCGGACTAAGAAATGAGTCTGATAAGATCCGACTGAACGGCTTATATC
>JAUUDZ010016016.1:0-11423 GCA_032361705.1 Panulirus versicolor | reverse complement strand
ACGTCGACTGCAAACTGAATATTTAGTCACTTGATGATATTAAGAAAAAAAATCATGTTTATACACTTATTACATTTTCATATTTTCTCGAAATCGTATATAATCCCCTTTTTCTTTGGTTAAACAACAACAAAACTATTTACCTAATTCGCTAACGTAATTTGTTATTCAATCACTGATACCAACCCTTCCGAGATATCCATATGCCTCTGCCAACCCTTTGTTGTTATCAAACGCACTGCTTCTTTATTTAGAAAGTTTGATATGGGAACTTGCGCAGGAGTTTATTGAATCCATTAATATATAAGTCATACTGAATATTAGAATGATACATGATTTTCAAAATGCTCAAGCTCTTGACATGCGCATTCAAAATGATAACCGCGCTGACTATGCAATGACAGGAAAATGAACTTTTAAATTCACTCAATAACATTATTTAAAAAAAAAAATGTTCAAGCACTTATTACATATTCATATTTTCTTGAAATCATGCCCATTTTCTTGGCTTAAACAACAAAAACATCATTTACCACACTGCCTAACATATTGTTTTATTCAGTCACTGATGACAACCCTTCCGAGTTATCAAACGAACTGCTACCAAACCCTCGGAATTATCAAATCCAAAGCAGCCAACCCTTCGGAATAATCAAACCTACGGCAGACAACCCTTCGGAATTAATAACCCACTTATGCCAATCCTAGAGAGTTTTCTAATAACTGATACGTCACTCTATCTTTTAGTATCTTCACCCCACTGCTAAAGAAAACTTTTGAAATACCTATATAAAATGCAGTAAGCCTTTCAAAACTATACAACCCCACGGCTACTTACCTTCCGAGCTGTCCTTCCACTGTTTTCAATCTTTCCACGGTGTCCATCCACTGTTGTTAATCCTTTCGAACTCTCTCTCCAATGCTGTCATCGCTTCAAGTTGTCCATATACACTTGCCTTAATGCTATTACGAGAAAGCTTATCTTAACTGTCGTCAATGATTTAATTTTCATGATTATTTTCCTAATACACATTCCAAGCTCTCAAAGAAGGTGCATGAATCACAACAAAGCTTCATATAGTTAACTTTGTCACTTTATCTATATCTTGCTCATATCATAATATGAAAAGTTTGTGTTTATAACTTTCACTTCTTCAGAAAAATGACCAAAATATTTATGGAAAACATTGCTGTATATGTAAACGTATCTGATTCATTCTTATGTATGTTACTGACTTCTGATGATGTCTTCCTTAAAACTGAATCACAACTTTACTGTCATCACGATACACATAAAAGAAATAATAAATGCCCACGGCGTTTATTTTGTCACGCATAATCACAGTCTATACAGAAATCAGCGTTAATAACTATTCATCACTTCACCGTCTTATAATGCACTAGCACTAAAGATTATCAGCATAAATGATCGTAATTTATCACATATTAGCTCTAATATAGTGCACGTCTCCTGCTTCTTGCCAGAAGCAAGATCAGAGGACTGAGGTGTGAACTTGTATCTTTACTTCGCGAGAAAAGACAACAACAGGTTATAACCGGCCGTTTTACAATAGAACTTCTTTCACAAGCTTACTGTTTAAAAGCAACCTTATTTATCTCGACTTGGCTTGAATGTGTCATACCAAGATCACAATCTTTGTTAATTGATTTCCATCTGCATAAAGAAATGTCTGGAGCCTCCACAACCGTAAACAAAACATTGTAAGTAGGCACCTGAATGATGCCACTCATTTGGCATGCTTATGTATAAAAAAAATTATGTACATAAAAATCAAAACAAACAATCTAAAAGACAAACGATGACTTGTGTTAAATTGAACCCCATGCCTGTAAAAACTTTCTCCTGGGACAGTGCAATCAGCTATCAGAAATACTGTATTTAGCACACATTGCCTTTACACCACATATACATTGCATTTTCATATTTTCTTCAAATCGTACATAATGCCCGATTTCTTTGCTTAAACGACAACAACAACAAAAAAACGATTAGCCCATTCACTAATGTATTTTGTTATTGTCACTGATGCCAACCCTTCCGTGTTATCCATATACTGCTGCCAACCCTTCGGAGTTTTCTAACGAACTGCTACTAAACCTTCGAAATTATCAAATCCACAGCAGCCAACATTTAGGAGTAATCAAAACTACGGCAGACAACCCTTCGCACTTGTAAACCCACCTCTGCCAATCCTAGAGTTATCTGATAACTGCTACAAACATTTCCGAGATGTCACTATCTTTTCGCGTCCTCACCCCACTGCTAAAGAAAACTTCCGAAATACCTATCATTACTGCAGTAAACCTTTCGAAACTATACAACCCCACGGCTACTTACCTTCCGAGCTGTTCTTCCGCTGTTTTCAATCTTTCCAGTGTCTATCCACTGTTGTTAAACCTTTCGAACTCTCCAAGGCTGCCATCGCTTCAAGTTGTCCGTATACACTTGCACCTTGACTATTAAGAGAAAGCTTATCTTAAGTGTAGTGTAACCATTTAATTTTTCATGATAATTTTTCTAATACACATTCCAAGCTCTCAGAGAAAGTGCATGCGTCACAACAAAGCTTCATATAGTAACTTCCTTTGTCACCTTCCCTACTTCCCTGTCTTGTTCGTATCATGATATAAAGTTTTCCTGTTTATAACTTTCACTCTTTAAGAAAAATTACCAACATTTACCACGAAATCACAAATTAGGTGAAACAAATCTGATTCTTTCTTATGTATTTTTGTGAATTCTGATGACGTCCTTCTCAAAATTGAATCAAAATTTTCCTTTGATCACGATACAAATAAAAAAAAATGCCCACGGCATTTATCCTGTCACGCTTAATCATAGTCAGAATAGAAAGCAGCGCTAAAAACTTTTCGTGAGTTTGCTGTCTTGTAGTGCATTAGGGGTTATTAGCATCAATGATCATATACTGTCACAAACGAGCTCAAATATAGTGCTCGTATCCTGCTTCTTACCAGAAGGAAGTGCTAGCTTATACCTTTGCTTCACGGGAAAAGATAACATCAGATCATAACCGGTCATTTGACAATCGAACTACTTTCACATGAAAACATATTTAGACCGAATATTTGCTTATTGATTTCCATCTACAAAAACAAATGTCTAGAACCTGCACGAACGTGAACACAAGATTGGAAGTAGGCATTTATATACATGAACAGTGCCACTCAATTGAGATTATATACGTAGACATTAAAGAAAACATGGTAAATGACACAAGACGTCATGCAGTAAATTGGTACCCATGCCTGTAAAAGCTTCTTAATGGTACAGTGCAAACGTATTCAGAAATACTGTGCTTATTTAAACACGAACACACATATTGCCTTTATGCCATACATACGTCGAATATAGGAAATTTTCTTTTTCATGTATAAAGTCTGATATCGAAACTTCCATTATTTGGTATATATTACTAAATATTGGAAAAAGACATTGTTTTCATACCGCGTAAGCGCTTGCGCATGCGTATGCAAAATGACTAACCGCCATTACTATATGACGATTGGAAACAGAACATTAAAATTTACTATATAAGAATGTTAAAGAAATGTCAATTTTATGCAAATTGAAAATCGCGAATTAAGCCCATTTTCTTTGGTAAATAACAACAAAAATAACGTTTACCCCATTCTCTAACGTACTGTTTTATTCAATCACTGATACAACCCTTCCGAGTTATACATATGCTTCGAAGATATCAAACGCACTGCTTAATGTATAAAGTTTGATATGGAAACTTGCGCAGGAGTTTATTGAATACCAATACTAAATGATTTTCAAACTTCGCAAGTGCTTGCGCATGCTTATTCAAAATACCAAACAGCCATGATTATATGATGACTGCAAACTGAACATGTTTGTGCACTTATTACATTTTAATGTTTTCTTGAAACCGTGAATCATGCTCATTTACTTGGGTTAAAGAAGAACAAAAATATTCATTCGTTGATGTCAACTCTTCCGAGTTATGCATATGCTGCTGCAATCCTTCGGAGTTATATAATGCACTGTTACTAACCCTTCAGAATTATCAAATCGACAGGAGGCAACAATTCTAATAAATGCTCCAAACCCTTCCGAGGTCTCATTCTATTCTACCCTTTTGCGTCCTCAAACCAGTGCTGAAGATAACTTCCGAAATACCACAACCACTGCAATAAACTTTCAAAACTATGCAACCCCATAATAACTTATCCTCCGAGCTGTCCGTCCGCTGTTTTCGACCTATCAACAGTGTCTATGCACTTTTGTTAACCCTTTTGAACAATCTCTCCAATGCTGCATCGCTTCAAGTTGTCCATATACACTTGCAACAATAGTATTGTGAGAAAGCTTATCTTAACCGTAGCGCAACGATTTAATTTTTCATGATTATTTTTCTAATACTCATTCGAAGCTCTAAGAAAAGGTGCATAAGTCACAAAAAGCGTTCATATGAAAACTTCCTCTTTGTCTTGGTCATGTCATAACATGAAAATCTTTTCGGTTTATAAGTTTCTTTCCTTAAGAAAAATGACCAACATTTACCATCTCAAATTTTGTGAAACTTATCTAATTCTTTCTTATGTGTTTTTGTGAATTCCGATGATGTCTTCCTCAAAAATGAATCAAAATTTTCCTTTGTTCACGATACACATAAAAGAAAAAAAAAAGAAAAAGCCCACGGCGTTTATCCTGTCACGCTTAATCACAGTCTGTATGGAAATCAGCGCTAATGACTTTTCATGAGTTCGCTGTCTTGTAATGCGCTAGCATTAGAGATTATCAGTATGAATGATCATAATCCATCACAAACTAGCTTATTGCCAAAAGAAAGGTCAGACTAAGGTGCGAACATGTACCTTTACTTTGCGGGAAAAGATAAGATCAGGTCATAACCGGCCGCTTGACAATCGAACTACTTTCCCACGCAAACTTATTTAGATCGACTTGGCTTGTATCTGTCACACCGAGATCAAAATACTTGCTTACTGATTTCCATCTACATAAACAGATGTGTGGAGCCTGAAAAAACGTAAACACAAGATTGCAATTAGGCTCAGTTGATATGCTTATGTATGAACAAATTATACACGTAAACGTTAAAGCGAACATGGTAAATGACAGATTACATGTAATAAATTGGACCCCATGCCTGTAAAAACTTCCTAATGGTACAGCGAAAACCATCATTCAGAAATAATGTGCTTAATCATATTGCCTATAAGAAATTTTCTTCTTTATGTATAAAGTTTGATGTGGTAACTTGAGCAGGAATCTATTGAAAACCAATAATAAATAAATAAAACTGAAATAATTTTCAAACTGTGCAGTGCTTGCGCATGCGTATTCAAAATACCCAATCACTATGACTAAATGACGACTGCAAACTGAACATATTAAGAAAAAAATCATGTTATGCACTTATTACATTTTCATATTTTCTTCAAATCGTGAATCATGCCCATTTTCTTGGGCTAAACAACAACAAAGATACCAATTACCCCACTCTTTGACGTATTTCTTATTCAGTCACAGATGCCAACCCTTCCGAATTATCCATATTCTGCTGCTAACCCTTCGAAGTTATCATTTACACTGCTTCTTTATGTATAACGTTTGATATGGAATCTTGCGCAGGAGATTAGTGAAAACTATCAGATAAATAATGCTAGATATTGGAAGGAAACATGACTTTCAAACAGCGCAAGCGCTTGTGCATGCGCATTCAAAATGACTAACCACCATGACTGCAAACCGAACATTTACATTCACTTTATAATAATATTAAAGGAAAAACCATGTTTGTGTATATATTACATTTTCATATCTTCTTGAAATCGTGAATCATACCTATTTTCTAGGGTTAAAGAAGAACAAATGCTACTGCCAAATCTTCGGAGTTATAAAACGCACTGCTACTAATCATTCGGAATTATCAAATCCACAGGAGCTGTTAAATGCAAAGCATGTCAATATATTTATGTAGGCCAGACAGGTTAAGACTGTAACAGGAGGTGTTACTGGCAGCAGAAGTCAGTACGGAGGGATGACCACAAAAATGCAATCGCTAAACATTTCCATGAAAATCATCACCCGATAGATCTTGAAAATCCCATTATCTTATAGCCCTTCGCTGATTATGCCACACGTAACGTTGTTGAATCTGTCTTAATTGCTAATGCTGAGAACTTTAATTTGTCCCCAGGCAATTCTAAAGCCCATCCTAGCATTAACCAAATCATTATGAGAGAATTGACTAAACACGGAAACGTAGAAAAAAGTTGCTCATGACACACCCAACTACCAAGCTCAACCCCCGCCACATGACTCTCCACAATCACTCTCTCATAATGATTTGGTTAATGCTAGGATGGGCTTTAGAATTGCCTGGGGACAAATTAAAGTTCTATCTAGGCCTAGCTGACAGTGCTAGGCCTAGATAGACTGGTGTTGTATGGCAGGAACCAAGTGTAATGTTGGAATTAAGAAACTTTGTTAAGTGGTGGCACCTGATGAGGTGGACTGTCTCCACGAAACATGTCGTGCCACTTGTATGAAAAAAATCAAAGCAGAGAACCCTTCAAATTTGTTAACCTACCTCTGTAATTCCTACAGAGTTTTCTAATAGCTGTTAAAAACCCTTCCGAATGACAATCCTACTCTATCTTTTCGCGTCCTCACTCCACTGCTAAAGAAAACTTCCGAAATACCAATACCACTGCAGTAAACCTTTCAAAACTATACAACCCGATGGCAACTTACCTTCCGAGCTGTCCTTCCACTGTTTTCAGTCTTTCCACAGTGTCTATCCACTGTTGCTAAAACTCTAATGCTACCATCTCTTCAAGTCGTCCATATACACTTGCACCGATAGTATTGCGAGAAAGCTTATCTTAAACCCTAGTGCAACGATTTGATTTTTTATGATTATTTTTCTAATACACATTCGAAGATCTGAGAGAAGGTGTATAAGTCACTACAGAGCTTCATATAGTAACTTCCTCTGTCACCTTCTCTATGTCTTCTTCGTATTATAATATGCAAAGTATTTCTGTTTATAACTTTCACTCCTTAAGGAAAAATGACCTCCGGAGTTATCAAACGCACTTCTTCTTGCGCAGGAATTTACTGAAAAATAATACTAAATAAATGATCCTGAATATTGGAAGATATGATTTTGAAACTGCCCAAGCACTTGCGATGCACATTCAAAATACCTAACCGCCATGACTATATGACGACTGCAAAGTGAACATATTAAAGTCATGTTATGCACTTATATCTTCATATTTTCTTGAAATCGTGAATCATGCCCATTTCTTTGGGTTAAACAACAACAAAAATACCATT
Organism: Panulirus versicolor; assembly: GCA_032361705.1. Taxonomy (NCBI): domain Eukaryota; kingdom Metazoa; phylum Arthropoda; class Malacostraca; order Decapoda; family Palinuridae; genus Panulirus; species Panulirus versicolor. Next base: position 4,048 of record JAUUDZ010016016.1, on the reverse strand, counting down.
TACCCCAGTTCCTATCATGTCTCTTTATTCAGTCACTGATGCCAACCATTCCGAGTTATCCATATGCTGCTGCTAACCCTTCAAAGTTATCAAAAACACTGTTTCTTTAGGTATAAATTTTGATATGGAGTTTTGTGCAGGAGTTTATTGAAAACCATTACTAAATGAATGATACTGAATGAGATGATTTTCAAACACCGCAAGCCCATTCGCAATTATAATGACTAAGCGCCATGACTATACGATGACTGCAAACTGAACATTTCAGATCACTTTATAACAATATTAAAGGAAAAATAATGTTTGTGCACTTATTACATTTTCATATTCTTTTAAGTGAATCATGCCTATTTCTTTGGTTAAACAACAACAAAAATATTCAGCTAACGCTAGCGCGTCGAAGTTATCAAATGCACGATTGCGCAGGAGTTTTTTGCTAAACAATATTAAATAAATAATACTGAGTATTAGGAGACATAATTTTCAAACAGTGTAAGCGTTTGCACTCTTAAAATGACTAACCGCCATGACTGCAAACCGAACATCTAAATTCACTTTAAAGAAAAATCATGTTTATGTACTTTTAACATTTTCATATTTTCTTGGAATCATGAATTATACCCAATTCTTGGGTTAAAGATCAAAAATATTAAGTCATTGATGTTAACTCTTCCGAATTATCCAAATGCTGCTGCCAAACCGTTTCATAGCTATAAAACGCACTGCAACTAGCCCTTCGGAATGATCAAATCATCAGGAGCCGTTAAATGCAAGGCATGTAAATATATTTATGCAGGCCAGACAGGTAAGACTGTAACGGAGAGGTGTATTGGCAGCAGAAGTCAGTACGGAAGGAAGACCATAAAAATGGGATCGTTAAACATTGTCATGAAGATCATCACCCGATAGATCTTGAAAATCCCATTATCTTACACCCCTTCGCTGATTATGCCACACGTAACGTCATTGAATCTGTCTTGCAAATACTAAGAACTTTAATTTGTCCCCAGGCAATTTAAAAGCCCATCCATCTCAAATTATTATGAGAGAATTGACAAAACACGAAAACAAAAAAAGTTGTTCATGACACACCCAACTACCAAGCTCAACCCTCGCCACATGACCCACCACAATCACTCTCCCTTTCAAGGGTTATGACCAGACATAGCTGACAGTGCTGGGCCTAGATAGACTGGTGTTGTATGGCAGGAACCAAGTTTGATGTTGGCATCCCAACATCACACTTGGTTCCTGCCATACACGAAACATGTCGTGTCATATGTATGAAAAAAATTACTGCTGAGAACCCCTCAGACTTGTTAACCTAATAACTGCTAGAAACCCTTCCGAATAACAATTCTACTCTATCTTTCCGCGTTCTCACTCCACTACTAGAGAAAACTTCCGAAATACCAATACCACTGCAGTAAACCTTTCAAAACTATGCAACCCGATGGGAACTTACCTTCCGAGCTGCCCTTCCACTGTTTTCAATATTTCTACAGTGACTATACACTGTTGAAAATTCTTTCGAACTCTCGCTCCAATGCTGCCATCGCTTCAAGTTGCCCATATACACTTGCACCGATGGGATTGCGAGAAAGCTTACCTTAACCCTAGTGCAATCATTTAATTTTTTCATGATCATTTTTCTAATGCACATTCGAAGATCTGAAAGAAGGTGCATAAGTCATAACAAAACTTCATATAGTAACTTCCTCTGTTACCTTACAGTCTTCGTATTATAATAAGAAAAAGTTTTTCTGTTTATAACTTTCACTCTTTAAGGAAAAATGACATTCGGAGTTTTCAAACGCACTGCTTCTTTTGTATAAAGTTTGGTATGGAAACTTGCGCCGAAGTTTACTGAAAATGATACTGACTATTGGAAGGAGACAAGATTTTGAAACAGCGCAAGCGCTTGCGCTTGTGCATTTAAGATACCTAACCGCCATGACTATATGACGACTGCAAAATGAACAATTATAGAAAAAGTCAAGTTATGCACTTATTACATTTTCATGTTTCCTTGAAATCGTGAATCATGCCCATTTTCATTGGTTAAACAACAACAAAAATACCTAACGTATTTTCATTTAGTCACTGATGCCAACTTTTTCGAGTTACCTTTCGAAGTTATCAAACACACTGTTTCTTTAGGTATAACTTTTGATATGGAAACTTCTGCTAGAGTATATTGAAAACCAATACTAAATAAATGATACTGATTGAGATATGATTTTCAAACAGAGCATGCGCATTTAAAATGAACTGCAAACTGAACATTTAAATTCACTTGATAACAATATTAAAGAAAAAATCATGTTTATACACTTATTACATTTTCATATTTTCTTGTAGTCGTAAATCAGGCCCATTTTCTTGGGTTAAACAACAACAAAAATATTCAGTCACTATGCCAACCCTTTCGAGTCATCCATATGCTGCTGCTAAAGCTTCGAAGTTATCAAATACACTGCTTCTTTGTGTATAACGATTGATAATGTAATCTTGCGCAGTTTATTGAAAACCAATGTTAGATAAGTATTACTGAATATTGTAAGGAGACATGATTTTCAAACAGCGCAAGCGCTTGTCATGCCCATTTAAAATGACTAACCACCTTGACTACAAACCGAACATTTAGATTCACATTATAATATTAAAGAAAAAAATCATGTTTATGTACTTATACAAATGCTGTTGCCAAACTGCCACTAACCCTTCGGAATCAAGAAATCCATAGGAGCCAACAATTCTGAGTAATCAAACCTACGGCAGAGAACCCGTCAAACTTGTTAACGTGCCTCTGTAATTCCTATAGAGTTTTCTAATAACTGCTAGAAACCTTTCCAAGGTGTCTGTCATTCTACTCTATTTTTTTTTCGGGTCCTCACTCCACTGCTAAAGAAAACTTCCGAAATACCAATACCACTGCATTGCTGAATTATTTTCAAAACTATGCAACCCCACAGTAACTTACCTTCCGTGCTGTCCTACCACTGTTTTCAATCTTTCCAGTGTCTATCCACTGTTGCTAAACCTTTCGATCTCTCTCAAGTAGTCCATACACACTTGCACTGATGGTATTGCGAGAAATACCATGATTATTTTTCATGATTGTTTTTCTAATACACATCCGAAGAACTGAGAGGTGCAAAAATCACAACAAAGCTTCATATAGTAACTTCCTCTTTCACCTTCTCTATGTCTGCTTCGTATTATAATATGAAAAGTTTTTCTGTTTGTAAAGTTTGATATGGAAACTTGTGGAGGAGTTTATTGAAAACCAATACTAAATAAAGAATACTGAATATTGGAAGGAGACATCATTTTCACACTGCGCAAGCGCTTGTGCATGCGTGTTCAAAATACCTAACCGTCATGACTATATGACGACTGCAAACTGAACATATTAAAGAAAATTCATGTTAGGTACTTATTACATATTTCATATTTAAAATGACTAACCGTCATGACTATGATGATCGCAAACTGAACATCTAAATTCACTTTATAACATTATCAAAGAAAAAAAATCATGTTTATGCACTGATTACTCTTTCACAGAAATCTAAGAGGTTTGTTATACATGACCTTTCCCTAAAACTATGCTGTCTCTTACTTAGGTAATTTCTCGTCTGTAGAAGCCATCCATTTGCTTTCTAATTATCTGTTCCAGAAGCTTACAGAACACACTAGTCACTGAGAAAAGACTATCTATGAAAGACAGGAAATTGGGATGAATCACACGTGAGCACTGGCTGCTTTATTTCTGTGTGGGGTTAACAGACAGTGCTAGTCACTTATTTGCTTGTCTTCTATTTGTTTACATCTTGTTTTTCATGTTTTCTCTGAAGGATGAAGAAAGATATGTGTGACTTTAAATATATATGAACAAAGGGGATAAAGGTGAAAGCTCAAATTACAGAGGTATAAGTTTGTTGAGTATTCCTGGGAAATTATATGGAAGGGTGTTGATTGAGAGGGTGAAGGCATGTACAGAGCATCAGATTGGGGAAGAGCAGTGTGGTTTCAGAAGTGGTAG
>JAUUDZ010016005.1:0-11423 GCA_032361705.1 Panulirus versicolor | reverse complement strand
CTTCAGACCCTCGTCATGTGGCACATCAGACCCTTGCCTTGCATCTTATTTAGCTCACGCCATCAAGCCCATCAGAACCTCGCCTTCAAACCCATCAGACCCTCGCCTTGAAGCCTATCAGACCTTCACTTTCAAACCCATCAGACGCTTAAAGCCCATCAGACCTTCGCATTCAAGACCATCAAACCCTCGACTTCCAGCACATCAGACCCTTTCCTTGAAGCACATAAGAGACCCTTGCCTTTAGCCAATCGGAACCTCGCCTTCAATCCCATCAGACAATCACCTTAAAACACATCAGATACTCCTCTTCAAGCCCATCAGACCATTGCTTTCAAGCCCATCAGACCCTCGCATTCAAGCCCATCAGATCCTTGCCTTCAAGGCCATCAGACCCTCAACTTCAAGCCCATCAGACCCTCGACTTCATGCCAATCAGACCCTGACCTTCAAGCCCCTCAAACCCGCGCCTTCCAGTCCATCAGACTCACACCTTCAAGCCCACCAGTCCCACGCCTTCAAGACAACAGTCCTTAGCTTCAAGCTCATCATCCCCTTGCCTTCAAGCCCATCAGACCCTCGACTTCAAGCCCATCAGACCCTCACATACAAGCCTAACAGGCCCTCGCCTTCAAGCCCATCAGACCCAAGCGCTCAAACCCATCAGACCCTCGCCTTCCAGTCCATCAGACCCTCGCATTCACGTCCATCAGACCCTCGCTTTCAAGCCCAACAGTCCCTTGCCTTCAAGGCCAACAGACCCTAGCCTTCAAGCTCATCAGACCCTGGAATTCAAGCCCATCGGACCCACGCCTTCAAGCTAATCAGACCCTTGCCTACAGGATCATCAGACCCTCGCCCCTCAAGCTCTTCAGATCCTGGAATTGAAGCACATGAGACGCTCGCCTTCAAGCCCATCAGACCCTCGCTCTCACGTCCATCAGAAACTCGTCTTCAAGCCCAATAGAACCTCGGCTTCAAGCCCATTAGACATTCGCCTTCAAGCCCATCAGACACTCGCCTTCAGGCTCATCACACCCTCGCCCTTGAAGCTCATCAGGCCCTGGAATTCAAGCCCAACAGGACCTCGCCTTTAAGCCCATCAGACCTTAGCCTTCACGTCCATCACAAACTTCCCTTCAAGCCCATCAGAACCTAGCTTTCAAGCCCAATAGAACCTCGCCTTCAAGCCCATCAGACCCTTGCATTCAAGCCCATCATACCCTCGCATTGAAGCCCATCATACCCTCGTATTCAAGCTCATCAGACCGTCGCATTGAAGCCCATCAGACCCTTGCATTGAAGCCCATCATACCCTCGTATTCAAGACCATCAGACCCTTGCTTTCCAGCCCATCAGACCTTCGACTTTTAGCCCAACAGACCCTACCCTCAAGCTTAAAACACTCTAGTCTTCAAGCCCATCACGCCATCGCCTTTACGTCCATCAGACACTCGCCATCAAACCCGTCAGACCTTCGTTTTCAAGCCCAACAGACCCTTCCCTTCAAGCACATCAGACTATCGCCTTCCAGACCAACACACTCTAACCTTCAAGCTCATCACACCCTCCTCTTAGAGACCATCAGACCCTCGCCATCAAAACTATCAGACCCTCCACTTGAAACCATTAGACCCTCGCCTCGAAGCCCATCAAACCCTCGACTTCAGGGCCATCATACCTTCGTCTTGAAGCCCATCAGTCTCTCGCCTTTAAGCACATCTGTCCTCCGCCTTCAAGCTCATCTGGACCTCTCCTTGAATCAAGCCCTCACCTTTAAGCCCATCAGGCCCTCGCTTTCAAGCTCATCAGACCCTGTATTTGAAGCCCATGACACCCTGGCCTTAGAGCCCATCACACGTTCGCCTTCAAGCCCATAACACCCTCGCTTTCAAGCCCGTTACACCCTTGCCTTGAATCCCATCTGGCCCACGCCTTCAAACCCATCAGACCCACGCCTTCAAGCCCATCGGACCCTCGACTTTAAGCCCATCTGACCCTCTCCCTCAAGCCCATCACACCATCGCTTTCAAGCCCATTAGACTTCTGCCCTCAATCACATAAGACCCAGGCCTTCAAGCCCATTAGACTCCTGCCTTCAATCCCATAAGACCCAGGCCTTCAAGCCCATCATACACTCGCCCTTAAGCCCATCTGGCCCTCGCCTTCAAGCCCATCTAATCCCCGCCTTCAAGCCTATCAGACCCTCACCTTAGAGCCCATCAAACCCTTCCTTTCAAGCCCATCAGACCTTGGCCTCCAAGCCCAGCACATCCTCGCATTCAATACCATCAGACCATCGCCTTGAAGCAATAAGGCTCCCGCCTTCGAGCCCATCAGACACTCGCCTTCAAACCCATCAGACCCTCGCCTTCAAGCCCATCAGACCCTTGCATTCAAGCCCATCAGACCCAAGCATTCAAGCCCATCACCCATCGTCTTGAAGCAATAAGACCCTCGCCTTGTATCTCAATTGGCTCTCGCCATCAGGCCCATCTGGCCCTTCCCTTCAAGCAAATGAGATCCTCGCCTTTAAGTCCATCATCCATTCGCCTTTAAGCCCATAAGTTCCTCGCCTTCAAGGCAAAAGACCTTCGCTACCAAGCCCATCAGACACTCGCCTTCAACACCATCAGACCCTCGCTTTCAGGCCCAACAGACCCTCGTCTTCAGACAAATCAAACCCTCGCCTTTAAAAGCAACAGATCCTCGCTTTGAAGTTCATCAAACCCTTGCCTTCAAGCCCATCAGAACCTCGCCTTCAAGCCCATCAGACACTCGCCTTCAAGCCTATCAGACCCTCGACTTCAAGCCTATCAGACCCTCCCCTTGAAAACCATAAGACACCCTTATCTTCAAACCCATCAGATCCTTGTCTTCAGGCCCATTAGACCCTCGCCTTCAAGCCCATCAGACCCTCGCCTTCAAGCCCATTAGACCCTTCCCTTTAAGCCGTTCTTACACTCACTTTCAAGCCCACAAGACCCTCTCCACGAAGTCCATCAGACCCTCGCCAACAAGCCCATAAGACAATCGCCTTCAAACCCATCAGACCCTCGCAATCAATCCCGTCACACCATCGCCTTCAAGGACATCAGACTCTCGCTTTCAAGCACATCAGACCCTTGTCTAAAATCCCATCAGACCCTCACCTTTATGCCCAACAGAACCTCGCCTTGAAGCTCATCTGGTCCACGCCATCAAACCAATCTGGCTCTCGCCTTCAAGCCCATCGTGCCCCTCACTTCATGCCCATCAGACCGTTGCCTTCAAGCCCAAGTGACCCAAGCTTTTAAGTCGTTCATACACCTACCTTCAACCTCATAATATTCTCGCCTTCAAGCCGATCAGATCCTTGCATTCAAGCCCATCAGACCATGGTCGTGAAGCAATAAGACCCACGCCTTCAAGCCCATCAGACCCTCACCTTCAAACACATCAGACTCTCGCCTTTAAGCCCATCAGACCCAAGCATTCAGGCCCATCAGACCCTTGCCTTGAAGCAATAAGACCGTTATCTTGCATCTCATTTGGCTCTCGCCATCAGGCCCATCTAGCCCTTCCCTTCAAGCAAATGAGATCCTCACATTTAAGTCCATCATCCACTCGCCTTTAAGCCCATAAGACCCTCGCCTTCAAGCCTAACAGACCTTCGCTACCAAGCCCATCAGACACTCGCCTTCAACACCATCACACCCTTGCTTTCAATCCCAACAGACCCTCGTCTTCAGGCAAATCAAACCCTCGTCTTTAAAAGCAACAGATCCTCGCTTTGAAGTTCATCAGACACTTGCCTAACCCTTGCTTCAAGCCCATCAGACACTCACCTTTAAGCCTATCAGACCCTTGACTTCAAGCCTATCAGACCCTCCACTTGAAAACCATAAGAGACTCTTGCCTTCAAGTCCATCAGACCCTCGCCTTGAAGCACATCGGGCCCACGCCACTAAGGCCATCAGACCCTTGCTTTCAAGCCGATCAGACCCTTGCCTTTAAGTCCATCAGATCCTGGCCTTCAAGCTCATCAGACCCTTGCCTTTAAACCCATCACTCCCTCGGCTTGAAGCCCACCTGGCCCTCGCTATCAAGCTCTTCTGGCCCTCGACATCGAGCTCATCAGACCCTCGCCTTCAAGCCCATTAGACCCTCCCCTTAATCAGTTCTTACACTCGTCTTCAAGCACTTAAGACCCTCCCCACGAAGTCCATCAGACCCTCGCCAATAAGCCCATAAGACAATCGCCTTCAAGCCCATCAGACCCTCGTCTTCAAGGACATCAGACCCTCGCTTTCAAGCACATCACACCCTTGCCTAGACACCCATCAGACCCTCACCTTTACGCCCATCAGAACATCGCCTTGAAGCTCCTCTTGCCCAGTCCATCAAACCAATCTGGCTCTCGCCTTCAAGCCCATTATGCCATTCCCTTCATGCCGATCAAACCGTCGCCTTCAAGCCCATGCGACCCTAGTTTTTATGCCGTTCATACACCCGCCTTCAACCCCAAAATATTCTCGCCTTCAAGCCCAACAGACCCTCTCCATGAAGCCCATCAGACAATCGCCTTCAATCCCCAACAGACCTTCGCCTTCAAGCTCATCACGCCCTCGCCTTCTGGCCCATTAGACATTCGCCTTCAAGCCAATCTTTCCCTCACTTTCAAACCCATCAGACCCTCTCCATCACGTCCATCATACCATTGCCTTCAAGCCCAACAGACCTTGGCATTGAAGCCGATAAGACCCTCGATTTCAAGCCTATCAGACCTTCCCCTTGAAACTCATGTGACCCTTACCTTCAGGCCCATGAAAACTTCACCGTCAAGCCTATCTGACACTCTCCTTCAAACCAATCAGACCCTCGCCTTCAACCCCATGAAACCCTTGCATTCAAGCCCATTAAACTATCGCCTTCAAGCCCATCAGGTCCTCGCTTTCAAGACGATCAGACCCTCGCCTGTAAGGCCTTAGGACCTTCACCATCAGGCCCATCAGACCCTAGCCATTAAGTCTATCAGACCCTCGAGTTGAAGCCCATCTGGCCTTCGCCATCATGCCCATCTGTCCCTCGACTTCAGGCCCTCGTCGTCAAGCCCATCAAACCCCCGCCTTCAAGCCCAAGAGACCCTCGTCTTCAAGTCCATCATACACTCACCTTTAAGCCCATTAATCTATCGCTGTCAAGCCTATCAGACCCTCGCCTTCAAGCCCATCAGACCCTCGCCTTTAAGTCCATCAGACACTCACCTTCAAGCACATCAAACCCTCGTCTTCAAGCCCATTGCATCCTTGCCTTTAAGCACATCAGACCCTCGCTTTCAGGCCCATCATACCTTTTCCGGGAAGCCCATCAGACCCTCGCCTTTGAGCCGATCATACCCTCGCCTTCAAGCCGGTTTGGCCCTCGCCTTCAAGCCCTCTGGACCTGGCCTTGAAGCCCATCAGGCCGTCACATTCAAGCCTATCAGGCCTTCGCCTTCAAACCCATCAGACCCTGTCCTTGAAGCCCATCAGATCCTGGCCTTACAGCCTATAGCACCCTCGTCTTCAAGCCCATCACACCCTTGCTTTAAAGCACATCAAACAACTGGCTTCAATCCCATCAGACCCACGCCTTCAAACCCAACAAACCCTCTCCATCAAGCCCATCAAACCCTCACATTCTAACCCTACAGACACTAGCGTTCAAGCCCCTCAGACCCTAGTCTTCAAGCCCATCACACCCTCGCCATCAAGCTTATCAGACCCTCCCCTGGAAACCCATCAGACCCACGACTTCAAGCCCATCAGACCGTCGCCTTCAGGCACATCATATCTTCGCCTTAAAGCCCATCTGACTTTGTCCTTCAAGCACATCAGGCCCTCCCCTTCAAACCCAAGAAGCCCGGGCTTTCAAGCCCATCACACTCTGGCATTAAAACTCATCAGACCCTGTCTTTGAAGCCTATCAGACCCTCGCCTTCAAGCACATCAAATCCTTGCTTCCAAGTCTATCAGACCTTTTTCTTCAAACCCATCAAACCCACGCCTTCAAGCCCATGAGACCCTCGTCTCTAAATCCATCTAGGCCTCGCCTTCAAGCCCATGAAAGTCTCGTCTTCAAGCCCATCAAACTCTCGGCTTCAAGCCATTTACACCACCAAGCACATTAGACCCTTGCCTTCAATCCCATCAGACACACGCCTTCAAGCCCATCATACACTTGCCTTCAAGTCAATCAGATCCTTGCCTTTAAGCCCATAAGACAGTTGCCTTCAAGCCCATGAGACCCACACTTTCAAACCCATCAGACCCACGCCTTTAAACCCATCATACCCACGCCTTCAACCCATCATTCAAGCCTGTTAAACACTCGACTTCAAGCCTTTCAGACACTCCCCTTGAAACCCGTAAGATACCCTTGCCTTCAAACCCATCAGACCCTCGCCTTGAAGCCCATCAGAGAATCGCCTTCTAACCCATCAGACCCTAGTTTTCAAGCCCATCAGATCCTTTAATTCAAGCCCATCAGGCTCACGCCATCAGGGCCATAACACCATTGCTTTCAAACCCATCAGACCCTCGACTTGAAGGCCACCTGGCCCTCGCCATCAAGCCACTCTAACCCAAGAAATCAAGCCAGTCAGACCCTTATCTTCAAGCCCATGAGACCCTCCCCTTTAAACTCTTCTTACACTCGCCTTTAAGCCCATAAGGCCCTCGCCACAAAGCCCTTCAGACCTTCGCCTACAAGCCCATAAGGCCCTCGCCACAAAGCCCATCAGACCCTCTCCTACAAGCCCATAAGACAACTGCCTTCAAGGACATCAAACCCTCGCATTCAAGCTCATCAAACCCTCTCCTTAAAGCCCATCAGACCCTCCCATCTAAGCCCATCAGAACCTCGCCTTGAAGCTTATCTGTTCCTCGCCATCAAAGCAATCTGCCCTCGTCTTCAAGCCCATCATGTCCTTGCCTCCATGCCCATCAGACACTCGCCTTCAAGCCCATGAGCTCCTCGCTTTTAAGCCCTTCATACACTCGCCTTCAATCACAAAAGACCCTCACCTTCAAGCCCATCACACCCGCTCCTTGAAGCCAATCAGACAATCGCCTTCAACCTAATCGACCCTCGCTTTCAAGCCCGTCAGACCCTCGTCTTCAGGCCCATCAGACCCTCGCCTTCAACCTCAACAGACCTTTGCCCTCAAGCTCAGACTCTTGCCTTCTGGCCCATCAGACACTCGCCTTCAAGCCAATCTGGCCCTAGCTTTCAAACCCATCAGGCACTCGCCTTCAAGCCCATTAGACCCTCGCTTGCAAGCAAAAAAGATCCTCGCCTTCAAGCCCATTACATCCTCGTCTTCAAGCCCATCAGACCCTCGCCTTCAGGCCCATCTTACCTTACCTTGAAGTCCATGAGACCCTCGCCTTTAAACCCATCAGATCCTCGCCTTCAAACCCATCGGACCCGCGCCTTCAAGCCTATCAGACCCTCGCTCTCAAACCCCTCATATCTTTCCTTTGAAGCCCATCAGACCCTCGCCTTTAAGCCCACCAGACCCTCGCATTCAAGTCCATCAGACACACGCCTTTCAACCCATCAGACCCTTGCTTTAAAGCCCATCAAACCCCTACCTTCAATCCAATCAGAACAACGCCTTGAAGTCCATCAGAAACACGCCTTCAAGCTCATCAGACCCTCACATTCAAATCCATCAGGCACACGCCTTACAGCCCATCAGACCCTCGCCTTCAAGTCCATCAGACCCTCGCCTTCAAGCCCATCAGACTCTCGTTTTCAAGCTAAGCAAACCCTCGCCTTCAAGCCCATCAAACACTTGCCTGCAAGCCCAACAGACCGTAGCCTTCAAGCTCATCTCACCCTCGCCTTCAACCCCATCACACCCTCGTTTTCAAGCCCATCAGACCTTCGCCATCAAGCCTCTCAGACACTTCCCTTAAAACCCATCAGACCCTCGCCTTCAAACTCATCAGACCCCCGCTCTCAGGCCCTTCATATTTTCGCCTTGAAGCCCATCAAACCCTCGCCTTTAAGCCCATCAGACCATCGCCTCCCAGTCCATTAGACCCTCGCCTTCCACCCCATCAGACCATTGCCTTCCAGCCCTTCAGACCCTCTCCTTCAAGCCCATCAGACCCTCTTATTCAAGCCCATCAGATCCTCACTTTCAAACCCAACAGACACTAGCATTCAAGCTCATCACATCCTCGCCTTCAAGCCCATCACAACCTCGCCTTCAGGACCTTCATATCTTCGCCTTGAAGCCCATCAGACCCTCGCCTTTAAGCCTAGCAGAAATTCGCCTTCAGGCCCAGTTGGCCCTCTCCTTCAAGCCCATCTGGCCTTTGCCTTGAAGCCCATCAGGTCCTCTGTTTCAAGCACATGAAGCCCTTGCTTTAAAGCCCATCAGACCCTGGCCTTAAAGCCCATCAGACCCAGGCCTTAAAACCCATCAGGCCCTGGCTTTGAAGCCTATCACACTCTCGTTTTCAAGCCCATCAGACCCTTTCCTAAAATCCCATCAAACCCACACCTTCAAGACCATCAGACCCCCGCCTTTAAGCCCATGTGGCCCTCACCTTCAAGCCATCAAACTCCTGTCATCAAGCCCATCAAACTCTCGTCTTCAAGCCCATCACACCATCGCTTTCATGCCCATTAGACCCCTGCCTTCAATCTCATCAGACACACGCCTTCAAGCCCATCATACCCTCGCCTTTAAGCCCATTTGGACCTAGACTTTAAGCCCATTTGGACCTCGACTTTAAGCCCATCAGACCGTCGCCTTCAAGCTGGTCAGACCCTCGCCTTCAAACCCATTATACCCTCGCCTTTAAGTCCTTCAGACCTTCGCCTTCAAGCCAATCTGGCCCTCACTTTGAAACCCATCTGGCCTTCGCCTTGAAGCTCATCAGGCCCTCACCTTCAAGCCCATGAAACCCTTGCTTTCAAGCCTATCAGGCCCTGGCCTTCAAGCCCATCAGACCATGGTGTTGAAGCCTATCACACCCTCGCCTTCAAGCACATCAGACCCTCGCCTTCAAGATCATCAGACACACGCCTTCCAGCCCATCAGATCCTTGCCTTAAAGTCCATCAGGCACTCGCCTTCAAGTGCATCAGACCTTTGACTTCAAGCCTATCAGACCCTCACTTTGAAACCCATGAGACCATTGCCTTCAAGCCCATGAGGTCCTCGCCATTAAGCTCATCAGACAATTGCCTTGAAGCCCATCAGGCCCTCGACTTCAAGCCTATCAAGCCCTCCCCTAGAAATCCATGAGACTCTTGCCTTCAAGCCCATCAGATCCTCGCCTTCAAGCTCATCAGACAACCGCTTTCAAGCCCATCAGATCCTCTCCTTCAAGCATATCAGACCCTCACCTTCAAGCCCAAAGGCTCATGCCATCACGACCATCAGACCATCGCTTTCAAGCACATCAGACAATCGCCTTCAAGCCCATCAGATCCTCGTTTTCAGGACCTTCAGACACTCACTTTCAAGCACATTAAACCCTCGCCATCAAGTAATTCTGGCCTTCGACTTCCAACCTATCAACCCCTCCCATTCAAGCCCATCAGACCATCGCCTTTAAGCTCTTCTTACACTCGCCTTCAAGCCCATAACACCCTCGCCTTTAAGCTCATCACACCCTCGCCTTCAAGCCCATCAGACAATCGCCTTCAACCCCATCAGACCCTCGCTTTCAAGCCCATCAGACCCTCGCCTTCAGCCACATCAAACCCACGAATTCAAGCCCAAAAGACCATCGCATTCAAGTTCATCACACCCTTGTCTTCAAGCCCATCAGACCCTCGTCTTCTGGCCCATCAGATACTCGCATTCAAGGCAATCTGACCCTCGCTTTCAAACCCATCTAACCTCGCCTTGAAGTCCATCGCACCCCTGCCTTCAAGCCCATCAGACCTTCGCATTAAGGCCATTCAGACCCTCGACTTTAAGCCCATCACACCTTTGCTTTAAAGCCCATCAAACCTGGGCCTTCAATCCCATCAGACACACGCTTTCCAGCCCATCAGATCCTCGCTTTCAAGTCCATCAGGCACTAGCCTTCAAGCCCATCAGACCTTCGACTTTAAGCCTATCAGACCCTCCCCTTGAAACCCATGAGACTCTTGCCTTCAAGCCCATCAGACTCTCGCCTTTAAGCTCATCAGACAATCGCCTTCAAGCCCATCAGACCCTTGACTTCAAGTCTATCAGACCCTCCCCTTGAAACCCACGAGATCCTTGCCTTCAAGCCCATTAGACCCTCGCCTTCCAGCCCATCAGACAATCGCTTTCATTCTCATCAGATCCTCGCCTTCAAGCCCATCAGCCCCTTGCCTTCAAACCCATCAGGCTCACGCCATCAAGGCCATCGGACCATTGCTTTCAAGCCCATTAGACAATCGCCTTCAAGCCCATCAGATTCTCGCCTTCAGGCCCATCAGACCCCTCGCCTTCAAAAACATCAGACCCTCGCCTTTAAACCCATCGGGCCCTCGATTTAAAACCCAACTGGCCCTCGCCATCAAGCCATTCTGGCCCTCGACTTCAAGCCCATCAGCCCCTCGCCTTCAAGTCAATCGGACCATCGCCTTTCAGCACTTCTTACACTCGCCTTCAAGCCCATAAGTCCCTCGCCACGAAGCCCATGAGACCCTCGGCTACAATGCCATAAGACAACTGCCTTCAAGCCCATCAGACCTTTCTATTCAAGCCCCTCAAACCCTTCCTTTCAAGCCCTTCAGGCCCTCTGATTCAACACATCAGACCCTCGCCTTGAAGCCGATCAGACCCTTGTCTTCAGCCCATCAGACCCTCTCCTTGAAGCCCATCAGACCCTCGCCTTGAAGCCGATCAGACCCTTGCCTTCAGCCCATCAGACCCTCTCCTTGAAGCCGATCAGACCCTTGCCTTCAGCCCATCAGACCCTCTCCTTGAAGCCCATTAGACGCTCGCTTTTAAGACCCTTAGAACCTCGCTTTGAAGCTCATCTGGCCCTAGCCATCAAATCAATCTGGCTCTCGCCTTCAAGCTCAGCATGCCCTCGCCTTCATGCCCATCAGACCCTCGCCTTTAAGCTGATGAAACCCTCACCTTTAAACACTTCAAACACTCGCATTCAGCCCCATAAGACCCTCACCTTCACGCCCATCAGACACTCTCCTTGACACCCATTGGACAATCGCCTTCAACCCCATCAGACCTTCGCTTTCAAGCCCATAAGACCCTCGCCTTCAGGCCCATATGACCCACGCCTTCAAGCCCAACAGACCATCGCCTTCAAGCTCATTACATTCTTGCCTTCAAGCCCATCAGACCTTCGCACTGAAGCCATTGAGACCCTCGACTGCAAGCCTATCAGACCCTGCGCTTGAAACCCATGAGACCGTCGCCTTCAGGCCCATCAGAAC
>JAUUDZ010015994.1:0-11424 GCA_032361705.1 Panulirus versicolor | reverse complement strand
ATGTATGAAATGCTCTCTTTATCAGTAGCATGTTCCTCAGGGTTCTGACTCTACTTCCCACTCTCTCCTTAATAAAAGACCTACTCTTATCTGAGGTTAACCCTTTTTCACTCTCATGTGAATGATTCCACTTTCCTCACTTCAACTCACTTCTTATCCCTCCTCCCTTTAATAATTTTGTGATATTCCACAGGATGAAAATGATGAACATAATACTAACCTGTCCATGAGAGGGTAATGTCCTTATTTCCCAAACCAAACACAGCACAAACTTTGTCCTTCAAGCAAGTAAAGTTTGTGGCTAAGCTTTCTGGTATGCCAAACCTACGGACCTCTTGTCTCCCTCCACCTACATCAAGGTACGCCTTAACGCTTAAGCTTCTATCTTCTGACATGCTGAATGATTCACCAACAATCTGAAACGAGAATTCTTTATCAAAATACATATATTCCATTAATATCATAAAATAGCATCTTTAAACATTTCTTTCTTCAACAAATTCTCTTGAAATTCAATATACAGTCACTTAATCTGTGTTGCAAGTTTGATATCTGATCCACTCTGGCTGCCACACTCAATAACTGGACAAGCTCAGAGATGCTTATCCTTAAAATAGCAAGTCTGGGGATTAATTCCTTTACCACTAATGTTTGTTACACATTTTTATAACAATGGCTTTCTAAAAGATATTACATTACAAATCTGGGATCTTCAGTTAAATTTACTTTTTATATATTTCTGAAACAATCAGTTCTGGTCACAAAAGCACATGTATCGGTCAAACAAGAAAATCACTTGGATCGAAAGAGTGCACTTAGAAAGGCAGCCTTCATAATACAAGAAAACAAATATCTAATGAAGAACATTTCAAAGATGATAAAAGTCTACCAACAATAATGAAAATTTTCATACCATATGTACAGTGAAATGTTTGTGAAAATTTTCAACACTGGTATTTAATCCGACCTACAAAAAAGAAAGGAAAAAGGTTACCCCTTAAACTGTTAACTGAATTTGGTAAACATCCAGTCTAAGTATGTCAGAGAAATACCTGAACTTTTGGATTTAGCTGACTTTGTTTTGCAGTGGTAATGTAAAGTGATAACAGAACTAGACAGGCAAAGCATTCTTGGTGCAGTGTTCCATCTACAACAATACATAAGCTTAGTGGGGAGGGTTATGAAAACCAACAAAAGAGTGGAGTTGATAAATGTACAACTAAGTGAAACCCTTGTAGAAATCAACAGACTCTTTGTAAATCTCAAACTTCCTTCAGCACTCAACACTTATCCATTTTTCTGTGTTAGTCACCTTTACCAATAGTATATTATCAATAAATGGAAAGGTTTAGTTTTGTCAATGATATTCTTAATCCAAAGGAGATCATTGCTTCCCTTCTCCAGCATGGAATGTGGCCTTAAACCTGAAAACCCCCCATAAAAGTCACTGAGGTAGTATTCAAAATACAGGTAAAAGAAGTAAAAATAACAATAATGATGAGTTATAATAACAATAATAATAATAATAATAATAATAATAATAATAATAATAATAATAATAATAATAAATATCTCTGGGGATAAGGGAGAAAGAATACTGCCCACATATTCCCTGTATGTCGTAGAAGGCAAATTAGGGGGGACGGATGTGGGTGGCTGAAAATCCTACCTTCCAGTATAACTTTCCAAAAGAAGGAACAGAACAAGGTGCGTAGAAGAATTTTCCCTCGAAGGCTCTTTCATCTGTTCTTAATGCTACCTTGCTCACATGGGAAATGGTGAGCATGTATGAAAATATAATAACTAATGGTGCAGCAGTTACCACTGCAGAGCATAACACATTCACAGGCACTGGTAATATAACTCCCTGGCCGACGGCTGCCTACCAACTACTACCTAAGTACAAGTACAAACATACTAACACTAATTATAGTGAATATGTACAAACATCAACAATTATTTCGGTTACTATATGAAATTTGGTGAGGGTTTTCGTAGGTACATTTATTCTTTTCTGCATGTGTATTACCAATTTTTGCTTCAAACAACCTCATATTTTCTCTGATATACACAACCCTTATTACTTTAAACCTTGTTCAATGTCATTCAACATATTGCTGAAATTCATTCTCCACAACTGTTATTGTATTATCTAAAACTGTCTAAATACTAAATAAGCATTTCAGAAAAATTAACATTCAAAGTTAATAACAATGCAGAGCTCAACAAAACATTTACCAATCCTACTATTCTACAGAATTCCGAAATTACATAGTTTATACGGTGTAATTAACTGAAAAATGATTAAAGGGGTTTTAAACAGGGTGGCCCCTACTGAAAATTGATCTATTGACAATTCGTCACCTACTTTAGATCAACTTAATTGTACCTAAGTGTCGGTAACACACAAGCAGTCAGTAGATGACGTGTCTGACATCCTTAATAACATCTACCTTGCACTAGTTAACAGACACAAGAGTCTAATTCTTATCCCATAATTTAGGGATTCATTACTCTGTGTGAATGCCTCACTCTCACCCTGCCATATCATGAATACAAACAGATCCCTCAAGAATAAAAAATAAACATCACATAAAAAACACGGTCAAGAAGAATTAATCCACAAACAATAACAACCCTACAATCACTTCTAAAGCTGTGAATAAATAAATAAACAACGGTCCTTTTTTTTGATAACTTGGCAGTGGGAGTTATGAGAATTACGATCATAACAATCAAGACATCTCAATTTTGTCTCGGATCCTGACGTAAAACAGTAATAACTATCGTTAACAGACATGTGATGACAAAACATTATGAGGCAACTTACCAGGGGTTTCCAGTGGATGTTATGTTCTTTGTCAACAGATATCAGCTGGAGCTGCTGGCTGGCCTACCTCCCAAACAAACGCGCTACAAGCCTACAACTGGAGTAACCGTTGCACAGCCACTCTCCTTATATCTCCAGCAATGATGGGCTGAAATTGAAGGTTTCTAATAACCTCCGAGCGTTCGAGATGGTTCTGGAACAGGGAAAGATGATGACACGTCTGCTGGAGCTGTTGACCCTCTGGCCACCGCAGCTGCGTCATTCCGTCATGTGTTCACCTGTTGCCAGATATCGTTAGTTATAAAATCTTGTGTCATGAAATATTCAAGAATTTACCAATCAAAAATACACTTACTTTTCAAATATGCTAATTCTGACCATATTGTGTTCTTGGAAATACCTGAATATAAATAATACACTAAATAATGAACAAGTAGGGGCGCGACGCCATAAACTGACCAAGACTTGTTTACAAACATACGCAACACTATCAAAATCAATAGTTAAATTTATTAATAAGCGGTCCTATTAACCTATGCAACACATTTCAAATACACTAGGTATTAGTGTTATGAAAATTTCATACTTGGACAATGCTTTAAAAGATTCTGCAGTAGGCAAAGACGAGTAGGAAGGAACACAACTCGTCAACATCATGTTTCGCGTTCCAATATATCGACAACTATTTTTGAGTATATGATGCGTCACTTAACTTTGTATCCCCAAGTCTGCATTTTATCTTTTGACGTATAGGTTGAGTAAATTGATAAAAGTACGTCAACGGTAACTTCTGTCTGAAATACCACATGTAATCACACTAGCCAACGTGACAACAAGGATTCATGGCAGCGCCTGGTGTTAACAGTCACGTACAATACTTGGGAAATCTGAGAATTGCTTTCAAAAACATTTAACAAATTCCTCTAAAACAATGCATTTTCTTTTCATGCAGTTGTGCAAATATTACCCTAATCATTAATGAACTTGAAGGCTGACACTCTTTGGTTTGGAATATTTGTCTGACACACTGCTATAAATAATACTTGCCTGTAATGGCAAGATTGTCAACCCGACATTGCTTCGCCCTTGAGTATTCCTGGTTATATTGCTGTTGTTGCTAATATTTTGCAAATGGCAGTGATTTACGATCGGCAACGAAAATCGGTGACATCTGATTCGGCAGACCACGTTCAGTAAAAATATGAATTGAATGCAAAAGTCAAAATAGATAATGATAAACCTCGGAAGCTGGGTTCACTGAATAATTTGCGTACTTTAAAATTTCTTTGTGCTTTTTCTATCATGTACTAAGAAATGACATTTTTCATTAATCTCTTATACTGCTTACAAATATCAGGGACGATAGTAAGAGCAAACATGAATACAACAAAAAAAACCCTCAATGTGAACGTATATCATTGATGGAAGACATGTGAACACTTGGCGTGGCAAGAGAACACATACAGATCATTAGAACACATGGTTTGTCATGAGAATACATGGTGGTATAAAAGAACACATTGCAATCATGTGAACGTATGGTAAGGCATGAGAATACATGGCGAGTGAAGCATGAGAGCACATGCCCTTAGTGTAAGCAAGGAAAAGTGTGGCAAATTCATGGTTCATGGGTGATAAATGAGTAGCTAGCGAGTACGCGTCAACGGTACAGTGATGTTGGTAAGTGTAAGGTACAGCTGGTGATGTACATAATTCATACTGTCTGCCTTTATTCATTCCCATCGCCACCTGGCTAGTTAAGGGTACAGCTGGTGGGTCAACGGTAAAGTGATGACAATAAGTACGGATTTGGATTTACTTTTTCACATAGTGAACGACATGGCATGGGCAAAACATAAGAGGCCATATCGAGAGATAAATAATGAGAGGAATAGAAAGTAGAAATTAATTGGAGTTCCGCAGGTGTTCATATACCCTTCCCATCTTGAAGATGGGAAGGGTATACGAAGGAAGAAAAGTGAAAGAATTCCAAAGCTTAGCTGTTGAAGGTCCTTACGGGATCTAGCCGTGTGTTGTGCCAACCGTAGGAAAATTTAGTTACGTTGAACGAATCACGTGTTGCCAAGTGTTACGTCTAAGTTTGAGAGATTATGTTTGTAAACTGAATGCCAGCAACTCGCGTGTGGGATAGGCAGACAGAAAAGACAGCAAACTGGGGCAAAAGGATGAAACTTGACAGCCACTAAAATACTGGCTCACTGCACAGTCGTCTCTAATTCTCTTCATACCCAGTCACGTTAGCAACGGAAATATACCTTTCTGGTGGACGGCCGCTAACCAGAGGGGAAGAAATTTCTTTGTTTGACAGGTGATGAGTGAAATAGCGACTCCCGGCAACTCACCTCACGTGAGCACCGGTCATCCTCCTAAGTAGACGATTGCGTCACAAGATGAAGCTATACTTGACTAAACCGAATCCCCAGATAGGATTGCAGTCAGCCTCTTATTATTAATTAACTAATATAAGCTTAAAAATATCTTTGTCAGTATACACTGTAGGGTGTTTGTAGTATGTGATACTGATTTTTGGTGTCCTTTCTCCACGGAACCCTAGCTACATCATATAAAAAAAACCATACATACAAACAAAAGATAGTTTAGAAATTTTATACAGTAGACGAAACAGGTCAGAAATTAATAACACAGATTCTGAAAGCACATATATCATTCTTATAACACCTTTAAATGTTTTTCTAAAGGGTCACTTTCCTTTAGGTTGTCTGGATGTCAACGTGGGTCTATGGCAAAAATGATGTTGACATAAGCCCTCCTTCACAACTATTACCATTTATTAATTTCACGGTGCTTTGCTCAAATACTTGTCAAACCTAAGTACATAGCTGAAATTACATAGATACAATTCCAAATTAACCTTGAATAAAAAGAGTTGGTCAATTCTTTGTATTTCTGTGGAACCTGCTAACCCCTTAATTATTGCAGTTGTTCACCTAGTTCCTATTACCAATTTTCTGCTATGGTAGTGCACCTAACCGAGCAACCGTGAAGCTGCAGTAATCTCTGGTAGAACTCTAACAATATTAAGAAAAACCTGGGCCCCCTATCACAGCCACGCCCCACCCATCATTCCATGGTTTTCCTGACTTCACATGCTCTGGTTTGGCTCAATGATAACGCGTTGTCCCTTGTAAACTAAAACACTCCTATTCAATTTATCTCATACATGCCTCTCACTCTCCTGAATGCTCAGGCCCCAATAACTCAATGTCTACATATCTGATATTCATTCCCCAAGGGAACAAGGGGGAGGTTGTGGGTGGGGGAGTAGCCACGGCAGGTTTCCATAACTGGTGAACTAGAGTGCCGCTTATCAGTCATTAGTGATTCAACCTTAACAGCCCATTGGCATAGAACAACTCATGTACAGCGTTTCCTACCAACTTCTACCTAATGTCTACCTCTACCTAAAGCACCCACCTAATGTTCCTACCTACTACTTCAACCTAATGCTCCTACCTACTACATCTACCTATTGATCCTACCTACTACTTCTATCTTTTGTGTCAATTTTTCTTTCCTTTTGATGATTTGGCCCTAAATTTAGTAACACAAATACAAGCTAGGTGACTGAAGATGCAAGTGTAAGCGCCTTGTAGCAATCAAAATCCATGATTTAGAAATGTCAGTGATCACATACTAATTGTAAGTGTATAGAACGCATGATTATAATCTGGCTCCATCATTGAACTTAAGGTGGATACAAAATATAATCATAGTTTTATAAAATTCCAAATTGGCTTATCAATACAAGTGACTGGATAATAAAGATGTATACATGGACTGATGTACATATTGGGTTGGAGGGTAACACCATATGCTTCTCAACATAATGTTGGGGTATGAAGAATGCCTGATAAGGTAAAATAAAATATAGCACACACGTATACAGTACAATTCTAATCTATTTTTATATTCTAGATTTTTTATTTATAAAATTCCACTCATTAGCAATGAGCTATAAAAAGTTGAGCAGCAATTCAGAGTCCACTACTTTATCTTTGGGATGACTTGTAATCCATTCTCATAAACAACTACTCTCCAGTCTCTTCTTCAGTTGAGTTCCCTTCAGTAGGAGAATCTGTGTCAGAGTTGGACCTCAGTTCTTCTTCATCTAGCCCCTGACCCTGAGCTGCTGTAGAGAAATGATGGTCTTCAATGATATGTAATATACCAGGGGAAAATTATTACAGAAAATGTTTGGACAAAGAAAAACTATTCTCTCTTAATATAAATAAATTTCGATGATACCCTAGTGCCTATCAGAAAAGCCTGTCTAAACCATTTACCTCAGAAAGATCATGAATCTTATTACACTAGGTGCAAAAGAGGCAATGTGTCTGGGAGGGATTGCAACTGACAGACCCAGGTACAAGGAAATTTACAGATGGGAATTTTGAAGTCTTTCACATCTATTCTATCTGTCTTTATCTATAACACCTGTTCCCACTTAAAACTTCCTCAAGGGGGTGACCATGACAACAGTCTCCATAACTAGTGAACTCCAGTGCTGCTTCTCAGCCTTTAGTGCCTCACCCTTTACTGGCCACAGGCAGAGAGCAACTCTAGCACAGTATTTTCAGAGGTTCCTATCTAATGTTCCTACCGACTACTTCTACCTAATGCTCCTGCCTAATATTCCTACCTACTACTTCTACCTTTACATGGCAAAGTAAATACTAGAATGTTAAAATGGTAAAGCTATCTGGAATATATGGGCAGACTACTGACTGAGAATACATAAAAGTAAGAAAATGGGAGAATGTATGGATGTAGGTGGCATAGAGAAAGGATTCAAATACAGAAACCAAATAAAATATGACAATCTTGGCATGATTCATAATGCAAATGACAGATGATGCCACTTAAGAAGATGAATGAATGTAATATGCAACTCAAAGCTACATTCTCTTTAATAGAAAAAATCTGTAATACAGTATCAGTGCTAAAATATTGTATGAAAGAGTTTGGAAATCCCAACAATAAATTAAAGATAAACGAATACTTACTTCTTTCTGCAATAGTTTTCTCAATGAGGTGTGACATAATGTCTCGACACTTTGCTTCAACGCCTGCAGGTAACCATCCATACTTCTCGGAGCAAACTTTGTTGGCCCCACTTAATATGGAGTCCTCCAAAAGCTTTTGGATTTCAGGTACTTGAATATCACAATACTGGAAATTATGAAATACTTCAAAGAAAATTATCTCTTATGATGAATAAAGTATAACAAAGCTGAAAGAAGATACTCCATTAGGATGAGAAATATAAAAACAAATCATGTAGCTAATAAGTCAGATACTATTTCTGGACCTGAAAATAATGCTTTTCTAACTCTACATCCCAGAAAAAAACAATTTTGATATTCTAATGACCAATGGTGTATGCATGTCATGAGATTTGAAATACTTTTGTCTCCCTTTGAAGTACCTGATAGAACATTTGTCGGTATGGTGGAATCATCCCAGGTCGAAAGATGTACAGGTCTTCTGAATTTTTATCTACACTAGGGACTTCTTCATTACCATCCTCACCTGCCTCTCCAAGATGTAAAGACTGGATGACTGAAGTCTGAAAAGGGTGGATGACTTGTGAAAACTAAATTTAGATGAAAATCACTTATCAAAAAAGTATCATTCAGTAGTGCCCTTGGAGATATCATCAAATAAGGACCTAGATTCTTCTTGAGCCTACAGAAATTGTATAATGCCAAATGGTCTTAATGCTTCTCATGGCTTCTTAATCCTTATATCATGTCTAACAGTTTTAATGTTTCTTAAGGTTTTCCTTAACCCTTGTATCAAGTCTAATAGTCTTAATACTTCACATGGTTTCTCCTTAATCCTTTTGTGATAGCATTGGTAGTGAAGTTGTCTATATTGTGAGTACACTTTTGAAACTTTGCATTTAGCCCTTCATATTCTTCCTTTTCTATTCTCCTCTCTGCCTTTCAATCAAATTATCAGTCCTTCCATCCATTATGACTCAGACAAATAACTAGGCTGTACAATCATTTTGCTTGATCAAGTTCATGTTCATCAAACTTAGAAGTCCTGGAGATATATTTCCTGCCTTCAACTGCATCTAAGATGCAAGAATGATTACATATGACCATCTGGTTTCAGCATGTATTAGCAATCACACTAGGTGGTACCAAAGATTCATGTCATACTAAGAAGCAGGAACACAAAGGGTGTTTTTATCTTTCACTCCCTCTAAAAAATGTGAAGGAGGCACATAAGACTGCCAAACTGCATCTTTATATACCAACTTTCTGTTCACTTTACTTTGTACAACCTTAAGATTCATTTTGTTGAATAAAAGCAGATTACACTGATGCAGATGTTACTGGGACTATTAAAACAATTTCAAATTATAAATGTCAGAGAAGTTTCAAGTTATGTTACAATTTTTTGCACAGTATCATTTTAGTCCGGAGTAGTTAAATTTTGATAATTTCATTACTGGCTATACAGATATGTTACTTTACACTTGAAGCATAATTGCACATTGAACACTTAGCAGGAAGGGTAACCAGTGTCTTTAAAAATCACATGATTGAAGCACATGAATGGGAGGCGACTAAGCATAAGCAGAGCTAATAGGTGAGCTCTGCATTTTAGAACTGCTGCCAATTTCAGGTAGACCATGGTGATATCACAATACGACTTGTGTAAGCATTTCCTTTGATACTGTGACTTACTGCAGCAGCAAAATGCTGATGATAGTCAGGTTAAGCATCGTTGTCAGAAGAGGTTAGCAGCATTCTCTTTTGAGGATGCAAATGTATTGTTTGAAAAGCCAGTCATAATGGGCAACCCTACCCATATCTCTGTTATGTTTGATCATGTGCATTTTTTCTGTTTTCCTCTATATACTGCTGAACTGCAGACACAGGATCAATGTCCTCAAAACTGGTCGTCACACAGGGCACCTTGTAATTCACTTAACAGTAAGAAACTCCATTGTTTTGTTAAAATACTATGCAAGGCACAGAGACTGAGAACTTTGCAAACAAAAGGCATAAAAAACGTGCAGAACAAGACGAAGATTTAGATACATATTACTAGCTTACAGACCTGGGTGGGGTGTTATCCTTATAACATTCGTGTACACCTCTAAACCTAGGATGCAGGGTATTACAGATATGATGATATCTGGTACGGCTACAAATATCACAGACCTCAACTAAGAGGAAATTAGAAAAAATGGAAATAAAACCCATTAATATATGAAATCTATTATGCAAGGACACTACTCATCAAATGAAATAAGAATAAAAAATGAATATTTATTTTTTCAGCATGAAGAAGTCAATTATAGTACAAAAAGACAAAAAACAAGATTTGTGAAGATAGCAAAAGGCCCTTAGTATTATCTGGAAGCAAAGGCGCTTTGTGTACACTGCATAAATATATAATGTAAGAAAAACACTTTAAAACTAGAAATAGGAAAATTTTGTCTAGACTGTCATTTGGACCAACAACGCCTCTCAAAGACATATCTTAAGAGAAGGAGCTTATTGTAGAACACTCACTTTCCGCCTTGATGCATTGGAACTCTTGTATGGCAAGACATAGTTCGAGTAGCTTCGCTTAGCTTCCACCTTTGTCTTCACACCACCTGAGAATTAAAAGAATTTATTGGGTCTGGTTACCTAGGAGTTCTTATCAATTTAGAAACTATCTAAAATTAAATGAACTGACCAGAATAAAAGAGTAAAGAAGATGGGTCCAAAAATAATAATAATTGCAATCTGCAACCTTTATGAGTTAATAACAAATGAATATTAAAAATAAAATTAATGTTGTTCCAACTCCCTTACACCCAACTTAATTCTCACAGTACCCCACCTTTCTCTTTCTCTAATATCATCAGCTGCCAAGTTATGAATTCAGGTAAAGCTGTATAAACCTTTCTCCAGGTAGTGTTTCAATGGTCAACAACATGGTTACTTTAGTTGAACATGTCTTCAAAAGGCCTATGGTCTTCTTGGAATATGTGCATCCTGTGGCACTGATTCCAATGAATGTCATGAAAGTAAATGGTCAATTTGTTGCACTGATTGTGACAGCACTCACCTAGCTTTACTGAAGACATGTAATTCTTACTGCTTTTAGAACTAGGTACTGATTTTATCCCTCCCTTGAGGGAGGGATAGAATTTCATCTTGGCATATCTGCCCAGGTATGTTACATGTCACAATAATCTCTCAGCCCCACCTTACAACTACTTCTCATCTAATAGCTATCACTTAGGCAAGAGACTCAGCAAATGGCCCCCTTCTCTGTTCCTTATTTTGGAAAAGTAAAAACTGGAGGGGAGGATTTACAGCCCCCTGCTCCCTCCCCTTTCAGTTGCCTTTTACAACACACAAGAAATACATGGGAAATATTCTTTCCCCCCTATCCTGGCTCTCCTTGTTCCCTCCAACTCTGACACATCCTCTTTGTCAATCTTTCCCCACTCATTCTCTCCATATGTCCAAACCATTTCAACACACCTTCTGCTCTCTCAACCACACTCTTTCCACGCATCTGTCATACCCTTGCATTAC
>JAUUDZ010015984.1:0-12947 GCA_032361705.1 Panulirus versicolor | reverse complement strand
TGGAAGTTGCCAATGTAACAACATTCAATAGGGGTAATATATCACTGCTCAGAAATTATTGTCTAGTCAGCCTAAGGTTTGTAGCTGGTAACAGTAAACTTAAAAGAAACCTTCACTGAGGAAAATGTAAACCAATTTGAGGACCACCACCTCATTAACAATTCTCAGCAACATAAACCCTCATGTCCATTAAAACTGCTTTATTTCTTTAATGATGTAATCAACCTTTACGATGATAGTAAAGCACTCTGTCCACAAACATACAATCACTCCTTGTCACATATATCACTTGACAAAACTTAACTCACACAACTAGCAAAATGGTAGGAGTAATAGATAGAAACTTTAGTCAGAAACTTTATGTAGAAGAAGTAGGTAGGACCATTAAGTAGAAGTATTAAGGTGGAACATTAGGAAGACACAATAAGTAATATCAGTTGGAGGAAACATTCAATACGAGCCTCAGAAAACACTGCACAAGAGTCGCCTTCTACCAGTGGCCTGTTGAGGGTAAGGCACTAAAGGCTAAAAAGCGGCACTGGAGTTTATCAATCACAGAGACTCTTTGCCATGGCTACCTCTTCAAGGGAGTTCCTAAAGTGAACAGGTGTCAGAGATATAGACATTGATATTAAAGCAGCTGATGTCATGTATTTAGGGAATTGGCTGACTGGCCATAAACAAAGAGCAGCACGATAAGATGTAATGAAGAGTGTGCCACAAGGATCTGTTCTATCCATCTATACCTCTGGTGCCCATTCTCCGCGGAAAGTCCCATCAAGGGGGTGCCGTGGCAAAGGAGTCTCCACTTATCCCTATCCTTACATGCCTTCCTTGCATTCTTCCCCAATTTATCTCCCTCCAGTACTTTTCCACATCATTTCCCCATGTCACTGGTGGTCTTCTCACACCAACCCCCTTAATTAAACTCTCATACACTCTACATAAATTCCCCATCTTGCAGTTCTCTTTCCAATGAATAAAGTATTCCCTGGACATTTGAGCCCTTGCTAACTTTGTTGATTAGCCAGGGAATTGGAAATCTCCCAAATTTGGTTAAATATTGAACTATACATAGAAATACTTATGATAATGAAAACAGATTTATTAGGTACTTACGTACTTCCAGGGGTGCAATTGTACGAGTGCAGAGAGGGTTGATGATGATGGTTGTATGAGGTGATGTGGAGGGGAACTCGAAATATGTCACTTAAAACATTAATAACTGTATATGCGGCACCCACAACCATTCACATGCAGTGGAGAATTTTGTCAGCATTCAGCATATGCACACAACAGGGCTGACAGATGCTCCTTTGATATCTTCCGGCTAGGGAAGGAAACCTCATTCTTTGAAGCCTGGGTGCTGACAGGGCCAGACTTCAAGTAGAGATCTGTCTCATCCCCACTATACAGGCCACTGTCCATCACGGGACTAATGAGGTGCTCCCTGCAGAGTTCCACACTGGCCATGTCAGCATTGAGACTTTCACTAGAAATCTTGCAAACTGTCCAAACATTAACAAATTCAGGACTTCAAGAGCCATCCATAACTTGCCTTAAAGCCTTCAATTATCACATGTTGAGCAAAGCCTTTGTCAGCATCCAGTAGCTCGATTCCTCTTGCAATGGGAGCCTACAGCATCCTCCTGCCCATACCATTTGAGTACTGCCACCTCCAGATCTACGGTAAACTTGCCAGTTTTTGTCCTACACCTCCCTTCTACCGTCTTCCCTGGGTCATTCTGTAGCACAGCAAAGGCACCAAGCTCTTCCTTTTGTTTCTCAAGGGTACAGGTCAATGACTTGATCTTAAACTCCCTACACACCATATGCATTCTTTTTCTTGTAAGCATTGCTAATGCTCAGCAAATAAACCTAAATTTTCACAAAAGCTCATTATGAAATCAATTTCCTTTTCAATCATAAGATACAGTAGCTCAGCATTACATGTTATCATTAATCAAATTCACAGCTCTAGATAAGTTAAAACCTATACATCTGTGCTAATTTTTGTCTCCAAACTGAAGCTGGATTTACTGTTGCCTCACATGAATGTAAACTCATGTAGCCTCCATACTGTGATTCCAGAGCATGCAAAAAAGATCTAAGGTAACTGATGGAAAACAGCTCTGTTTTGATAAAACATGAAAAAAAAACATGATTCATCAGAATTAACAGTATTAATACCAAGCAAAAAATTTGTATTATACAAGAACAATTCCTTGGGAGCTTAAAACAAAAATAGCCTACACTGCAGTAACAAATGCCCATGAATATGGGAGCTTCACTGAGCATAAGTCAAATGTATTCAGCTCCTGTCAACAGACAATGTTATTAAGACAACCACAAGTAAGCTGTGTTACTGAGGCAAAAGTACAAACTGCTGGGGCTCATCTCCCAAAACCATTTCCTGCCAAACAGGAGACTCCCAAGACAGATCCATAATGGATAAGAAATATGAATACATGACTAACTAGAAAATTAAGGATCTACGTCTGTCATCAACTCTGAAAGTCAGGAAGCACAGACTTATCCACATTTTGGAAAAAAAAAAATTCAATGGTTAAAAAAAGGAAAAGATAAAATAGGCCACATTCGTTCACACTCAGTCTCTAGCTGTCAAGTGTAATGCACCAAAACTACAGCTCCCTTTCCACATCCAGGCCCCACAAACTTTCCATGGTTTACCCCAGATGCTTCATATGCCCTGGTTCAATCCACTGACAGCACGTCGACTCTGGTATACCAAATCGTTCCAATTCACTCTATTCCTTGCACGCCTTTCACCCTCCTGTATGTTCAGGCCCCGATTGCTCAAAATCTTTTTCGCTCCATCCTTCCACCTCCAATTTGGTCTCCCGCTTCTCGTTCCCTCGTTTTATTGTTTTTAAAAAAATCACATCTTGTTAGCTATGATTGCAATCTGGCATTATGATTTGATAGGAACTTCCTCCACATCTATGTAGCCAATCTTGTGTTTCAATAGGCATATATTCCTCAAGTCCTTTTACATAAGGAAAAAGTGTTTGTTGGAAAAAGTAATTTCTTCACCCAGACAGAGGAGACACAAAGGGCACATGCACCTCTTCATAACCTGCAAAGATGAAAGATACCAGTGAAGGCTTACCCAAGAAAACTTTTCAAATGGTAAGGCTGAATTTGGACTGTTTGTAAATCTGCTTGTATGCTAGTTTCTCTGTTATGGTTGGCTAGCCAAAAAATGACTTATCAATATTACTTCTCTTCCACAGTCATGCTAGTAACAATGGATAGAAAACACAAAGTATTTTGAAACATATAGGACATGGATTGTCATTTATGGAGTTCCACTAAACTAGGATCAATGTTTTAGCTGGCTAGTGTCATCTTTAACTAATCTATGGCACATCTCTGAGCTCTCTCTTTTTGGCATTTCAGCTGAACCATGTCTAAATCTTTTTTTCGGTCATCTTTCTTTGTTTGCATCCAATGGCGCCCTTATTCGGAATACTTTATTGATGATATTAAAGAACCTTCTACAACACCAGTCTATACTCCTTTTACAAAAGTGACATTCTCAGTTTATACTCTCAAAGAACTTGATCAACTCTATGCAGATGCTATGACTACATATAATTTCTCTTTGGATCCTGTCTCCTCTTATCTATACCAAGTGAAAACTCCAGTCTATCTGCAAAAGGACAATAAAAATATACAACCAGTCCCCAACAGGTCTAAAAAAATCGAGATGGCTTACTCAGCAGGATATCCCAGTCTTAACCTAGAAAGACAGTGTAGCAAATTGAGTCACCTATCTAACTCAAAAGGAAAGACAATATATCATCTGCTTAAGACTATTACCTATCCAACCATTATTGATAACCGTATGGTACAGGCAAATCTAATACCAAACAATAGAGCATCAAGTTATGAATTAGAACTATTATGGGACTCAACTTTAAAATGATTCAACTTGATTATCTTACCAACAATAATAACCTGCAATAGATATGGTTCCAATTTTAAGAAAACTGAGCTAAAAATACTATGAATCTTTAAAAACTAGCATTTTGCAACTGCTGTTCCTAACACGTCATAAGTTATGGTTGTAATCTTTAATTATGTAATACCATAACCCTTTCATTTTAACATTACAGTTTAATTTCTTTTGATATACTTCTGCTGGAACATATGATAAGATACAACAAAAAACAGCATTTTTTTTCTAAAAGTGAAAAGGAGTTGCAGAAAGTTGTAAATGTGAGTTTGAAAGGAATCAGACTGCAGGTATAGATTTTGCAAAGCCCTACAGGGTGAGAGAGGAAAGAGTAATAAACTGTGTTACAGATAAGGGGGTAGAAAGACTGAAAAAAGTGACAGAATTTAAGTATTTCAATCAGATGAAAAGAAAACAATCCACATCGATGTAACACTTCAAATGAATCTCATATCTAAACAAAAACAATAAAATTTTACCACTAACAACAGTCTTGGGGAATTAAAGGGGCACACACTTTGAGGCTTCAAGTTGGCACTCAATTTGAACCATTTTTTTACCTAGAAATTGGTGCGTGTGTTTTAGTGCATAATAACTTTATGTATGAAGAGGGTGGTTCCAGTGCACCACTGCACATGGAACATTTACCACCAATAAAAATCCTATAATGCCCTGAACTATGTAAAATTTTCCACGTCAAGACATGCTGATCTTGCTTTTTCATTATGAAGGAGCCTCTGAAAACATTGTGCTAGAGATGTCCTTTGCCAGTGGCCTGTTCAGGATGAGGCACTATAGGCTAAAAGCTGCACTAGTTCACTAGTTAAGGAGACTCTTTTGTTGGGGCCTCCCCCTCGAAGGAGTTCCAAAGGGAGTGGGCATCAGAGATACAGATGGGTAGAATATCTTTACCCAACATGCAGAATGTACCTATCCTTGTTTTGGTTTCTAGCTTCAAACTTTTGTACCATCATTTCTCTCATTACAAACCATGTTTTTTTCTAACAGCTATGATTTGCATGTTTTTTCAAAAGCAGGTTTTCTAGTTCCCCCAAAAATAATTAATAACTTTTCCTTTTACTCCTTTCCTCTTAGGGACTAGACTCAATTTGGGTTTTCTTCCATGCCAAAAAAAGAAAAAAAAAATTGGGACAGAGACAGTAGTAGATTTGTAAACACGGTGATGGGGAGATTTAAACCAAGGGTATCTAAATGTTTGGAGAATTTGGGTGTTATGTAAACATGAAAAAACTAGAGAAATGATAAAATTACTTTAGAGTTACCACAGTTTCTCATCATGGTTGATTCTTTTGACCATTTGATGTGATAACATTATATACATTCATATTTAATATAGCCTATATTAATAAAACACAGACTATGAATGCCACAGAGTGAATAAATTAGCCTTTATCCATCCATGGTAAACTTGAGTATCAACCTAAACTTGAGTATCAACCTGTCAGGTATGATCCTGCACTTGCAATGTCCAAGAAGTCCACCAAGATATTAATATGATAGTGCACAGTGATACATGTTTTTATTAACATGTTTATCAAATACATGAATACCTTTTTGTAGATTTATTTGAAAAAACAAAATGAAGTATTTAATATTCTGATATCAAACCAAATCAAATAATGTACCACACAATATTCTAAATACAATATAACTGGCTGTAGAATATTTTTGTTATGACAAAACTTTGAAGATCAATGTTTTTTTTAATGTTTCTATGTCAATGCATTATCTACTTTTCAAATTACAAAAAATTCTAGACTGATTATTGGTGTCATAATTCAACTGAAAAAAAATGATGAGGCAAAAAAAGATTTTAATACTAACTTTCATGGTTACTTTCTACAAAATGTCAAACCCAAGCACTTTTATACCAGTGAAACCTCAGAAACAATGTTTGGAAATATATTTGTCTAATATCATGTAATCTAGACACATTTTATTAACAATAATCTTTTAATATAGTCTGAAGAAAGTAAATTTAATAAGCAACTAAACCTTTCTGAAATAAAGATGAAATACATAGTCATTTCAAAAGTAGCATGTTCTATGTTATTAGTGTGCTTACTTTGCAAATAAGGCTTGCTGCCATACCTACCCAAATTTTTGTTTTGAAATGGCCATGATTTTTTTCATTCACTGATTATTTCACTACACTCTATATGATCTTTATATTTTTTTATATTCACCATTTCCTGCATTTACAAGTTAGCACCAGGAACAGCTGAAGAATGGCCACATTCACACTTGCAATGCATTGAAATCAAAGCCCCCATCCACAACCAGGCCCTACAAACCCATCCATGGTTCCCCCTCATACTTTACATGCCCTGGTCCAACCAAATGGCAACATTTTTGCTCTTGTATACCTCATTGCTCCAATCTGCTCCACCCTGAGCAACCATCGCACTCTTCTATATGATCAGGCCCTGATCTCTCAAAGTATCTTTCATTCCCTCCTTTGACCTCTTCCTCTGGTCCCCTTTTTCTTGTTCCCTCCACTTCTGACATGTATACTCACTTAGTCAGCCTTTCCTCACTCATTCTCTCCATACTAATACACCATTTTAACATACTCTCTCCAGGTGTCATTTACTGCTAAAACTCTCTACTACAACTACAATTTCTTACTTGGACATCCTTCCTCAAACCATATGTTGTCCTTAATAATTTAATTTCCAACATATTCACCCTATTCCATACTTTTTAATCTAGGGCCAGAACTTTGAATCCATTGAACACTAAGAACTACTGCACAATCCAACATACCCATCTTTGCCCTCAGACAATGAACTCTGCATATTCCTCAATGCACAAAACCTTAATCACCCACCAAAGATTCATTTCTGCTCCTAATTCTAGGTATCTAAAATTACTTCTTTCAAGTTCTCTCTATGAAACCACACACTCCAACTAACCTATCTCTCTCCAATGCTGAGCACAATTACCTTTTTAATTTGCAACTCTCAACTTCATCCTTTCACACACACTCCCAAAACAGAAAACAGATTATGTGATTTGTCACTCAAATCTGCCATCCAAGCATGTCATCAGCAAAAAGTCATTGACTCACTATCAAGAGACTGAAGACCTGCCCTTCTATTTAAAACCCAGGCATTCATCTGCCTCACCAACCCATTCATAAACAAATTAAACAGCCATGGTGGCATCACCTCTGCAACATAACCACCTTCACCTTGATTCACTCACCTTTTTCTCTTCCTACTTACACACATGCTTTACTCACTTGATCATAACTCTTCACTGCTTCTAGTAACTTTCCTCTTACATCATATATTTTTTACAACTTCCACAAAACATCTCTATCAGCTCTATCATACACTTTCTCTACATCCATAAATGCTAAATATAAGGTCATTCATTTCTCTGAGTACTTCTCATAAATATTCTTCAAGTACCCTCTATCACTTTTGAAACCACATTGCTCTTCCCCAACCTGATTCTCTGTGCCTGGCACCAACCACTGAAATATCACTCTCCTGTACACCTTACTGGAAACGCTCAACTTATACCTCTGTCATTTGAACATTTACTTCTAATATGTGAAATGGTAATAGCACAGAGGGCACTGTTCTTTCCTCTGCTATCCAAATATCTCATCAAAAAATTTTCATGTATCCTATGTCTTGAGAATCTGTTTGTCAAGCTGAGAGGAAAGCTTAGGAAAACAAATCTCTTCTGTAGAACACAAGCAAAAAGAGAATGGAGACCTCTAATTAGATCCAAAACTATGTTAAACACATATATTTTGTAGAAAATTCCTGACAGTTTATGCCTCCAACATATGTATATGAAATCTGGTTTCTGAATATAATGTATATCTTTTAAAAGGGAAATAAACAATAAATGACATACATTAATATTATATAAACAGTCTTCTGAAATAAGGAAATAATGCAAAAAGATTGAAACTGACAAATTAACAAAAAGCATAAAAACTGTTTTCATTATTTAAACATACAAGATACTATCAATCATACTGGATTTCCAGTTCTACTGTAAGTACATATAAATTCAATTACAGCAAAATCAGAAACACAGGTCATGTAAATGAATAACAAGGAAATTATGTACCGTCATATATTTACTAAAAAGGATCAATATCCTTTTTTTCCTCTTCCTGTCACTAGCATACAAAAGTATGACTACAAGAACAAATGTAAGGTTTGTAAAAGCAGACTTTATCTAGTCTCAAAAAATAAATTCTATATCCTTCCAAAAGTTATAACCATCATTTTGACATATGAAAGTTATCTGCATAACAACAGCAAAGGTATACTAAAAAAGCTGATCATCAAATACATACATACCAAAGTGTTTTGAATGTTCTTAGTATCATATATTGTCTAACTTTTGCTATGTTACATTCCATAAATTCCCGACAACAGCAGACAGCCTGTAAGAAGAACATTTTACTGTACAATCGAAAAACAAGTACCTAGTTGTGCTATATGAAACTTGTTACTTTTTTTTATAGTGACTGATATGGCAATAGCAAAACATGCCCCAATCATGACCATTCAGGGTAAAAGGACAATGAAAATAAATTAAGAAATGAATCAGACCTCCTTATGTGTTTGCAGGCCTAACTTTTAAGGAAGAAAGGTTATAGGAAGAGAAGATGAAAAAAATGAAGAGAGTTCCACTGTTTCACTGTTCAAGGGAAGGAGGTATCATAAAGGTCAATCCTTGACTGACTGGATTCTACACAAAATGTGTAGGAAACAGCAGTCTTGGACCATTAGCTCTTTTATCAAATCATTTATACATCAATATAAGTACTGAACTTAATACATGTATTGAAGAGTGGCTACACATCGCAAACAAACAAATTTCATGTAAAACCTGCGAGTCTGTGAAAGGAAGGCTGAGAGCTACAAAGCTAGATAAATGCAGTAGTAATACAAAAATATATATGAGAAGGGGCAAGGTATGAAAAGAATTATCATATGAGAAGGGGCAAGATATGAAGAGAATTATCATATGAGAAGGGGCAAGGTAAGAACAGAATTATCATATCGAGAAGGTGCAAAGCATGAAAAGGATTATTCTTCCAACTAAGTAAAGGTGATAATGTTGAGTTTGGGCAAAACAAGAAAGACAAATAAGTTCTTATGATAGGATGCTGATGCCTGGACTAGACTATCATTCATTCCTTAAGAAACAAATCAGGTGACTGAGAAACCATTTCTCTTCTAAGGCAAGATAAGATTAAGGAGCATGATTATCTCTGACAAACAGGCATAGTCTAACTGGAAAAAGAACTACAGGAATTAAAGTATGTAATCAGTTGAAGATGTACTTCTGGGACAAAAAAATTCAGGTTTTGAAAAACTGGAAAACTTTCTCTCTACAAAGTAGTGTCCCATGAGCATGATATATTCTTTATGATATTTTCTATAAATATTTGGGTTAGCACCTTCTAACCCTCTGGCTTTCTCCACCCACCACAATCCCTGAAACTGCAGTGGACATCTGCAGCTTGGCTAATCAGAGACTGCCACAGACATGATGTTATCAACTTAAATGCTCAATGCTGGTCAGAGCTCATAATTCATGGACTGTGTGCATCAACCCAAAAGTGGTTGCTGCTAGTGCAGAGAAAGGTTTTCTGAGGATGAAGGACAGGGCAGGGCAAAGAGACCAAGGATTAAATGCTTGCAGGACACCATATAAAGAAAACGCTTTCCAATTCTTCAAAACGTCTATTTCTCTCCTCTGTGGTCTGTCCCATGAGCATGAATATATATATCCACATGAAGTTAGGTTTTAAAAACTCTCAGAAGAGAAGACTAAACCTGAGGGTATATACAAGTATCTTCAATCGTGATTTAGGGGTAGTCTAGAATCTCTCTCCTGAAAGAAGGAATCCCAAAAGCCTTAAAGGATATATCCACATCTAAGCCAAGGTAGTATCTGACAAAGGTGGCAAATGATTGACAAAATCCCTTTTTTGTTGAAATTTACCAAAAGGTTTCTGCAGACTGCTAAAGTAGAGGTCAACTTCCCCATATCATGTGCCCCAGTGTAAAACCCAGGTTGAGCAAATACAGTTAAAGTTGTGTTTAGGACTTGAAACCCTTGTTTGGCATTTTTCTCCTTTGAAGACAGAATTGCCAAAACATTGTAAAGGTATGCCAGAACTATCACTCTGGTGGATGATGTCTGTTATTTGGGAGCCTGGCTAGAATTACTTTGGGAATTTCTGGGCCCATACATAAACTAAATGGTATTACCTTGAACTGCTAGGTCTGTGCACCAAACTTTGCATGCTAAAAGCTTCCTAATTTTGGGGAAAATACAGAGACAAAGTTTATAACAACAGTTACCTTCATACTGACAGTTGCAGACGACAGAACGTTAAGAACCTACTAAATGTCCTAATGGGGAAAAAGGTGTCATACAATAACTGCTCTCTTTTAACAAGAGGAGACAAAGCCTGTCATTTGACTTTTGCTTAGATATCAGAGATTGTATAAAGTATCTCAACATGTAATGGAAAATTGTTCTCAAGCATGCCCCAAGAATCTCCCAAAGAATTCCAGTTTAAGTATGCTCTATCAATAAGAGACAGGATTCACAAAACACATTACAATCTCCAGAGACTGAGTAAACTTTCCAGAATGAAATGGAGGAAAGAGGAG
The DNA here is from genome assembly GCA_032361705.1 of Panulirus versicolor. Taxonomy (NCBI): domain Eukaryota; kingdom Metazoa; phylum Arthropoda; class Malacostraca; order Decapoda; family Palinuridae; genus Panulirus; species Panulirus versicolor. The sequence continues at coordinate 2,285 of JAUUDZ010015984.1, read as the reverse complement.
GCTGAATTAAACAACAGTTAAGTAAGGCCTGAGAGAATAGCAGTTCAGTCTAAAAAGGGGAACTCTGCCCTTCCTTTATCTACAAAACCACCCTGGAGAAAATTTAAGACAGACTGAGCATTCTGTCAAACAATATTCCAAAATAGCTAAAGGTAAAGTGTGATTTTTTTTTGTTTTGAGAGAGAGATTCTATGTCTAAGGCTCTGCATCACATCAGAAATAGCCACAATTACAGTATGTTTGTATTTGTGCTTGTTCACAGTTTTTTGCATCAGTGAGGTACTCATTTGTTCATATCCGCTCCTAGCTAAATGCAGAATGTACTGAACCTGAGCCCCATATCCACAGCCAAACCCCATAGACCTTTTTGTGGTTTATTCTGACCCCTTATAAGTCCTGGTTCAGCCCAATGACAGTGCACAGTCCTCTGTTACCATCATTCCAGCTTGTTTTACCCAGAGCATGCCTCATGCATTCCTCCATGTTCAGGACCTGATAACTCAAATATTATCTTTCTCTCCATCCTTTGATTTCATTCTTAGCTTTGTATAAGTAAACCACAGACTGACAAGAGGAAACAATACAATATATCTTACCTTTAAAACTGACACTTCAGATATGAAAATCAAAAATACAGACCAATTAGATCACAATACCACAGGAACTGATCCATAATACTTGTGTGGAAATAAATGAGAGTGAACAGGTTAAAGCAACAAAGGATGACAAAAGATTGAGAGATGAATTTTTAAAAAGATAAATCAGACTAGAAAGCAATCAATGAAAAGGTTTTAAACACATATTGGAACAAGATCTTCATGGGAAATAACTATACCCAATAATCACTGGGCTAATTCCAAAAAAACAATAGATACAGCAAAATGAAGGCTCCCAAGACACAGAAAAAGGTGGATGAATAAAACAGTATGGAAAAAAATTGCAAAAAGAAAAGTAAAAAAAGCCTGAAGATAAAATAAAGAATGCAAATGCAGAAATAATGAAATCCCACAAAAGAGAAAATAAAAGAATGAAGAGTTATATAAAAATGGAAAAGAACCCAAAATTATTGTTCACATATATAAATTAGGTAAAAAACAAAATATCTGAGACTGGACACCTTAATGTAGGTAAAAAATATGAAAATGACCATTGGGTAATATGCTGAATGGTAACAGAACAATACAAACTGGTTATCAGATCAAAATACATGAAATAAAATTAGCTTCTTCACCGACATGATAAAAATACCATAAAAGATATTGGAATATCACAAGATGATATAATTAAAGCAATTGATCAGCTCAAAAGAAACTCAACTCTAAGACCAGATGGAATCCCAGCCATCTTCTGCAAGAAGGCAAAATCAACAATAGCAAAACCAATAATGTCACTAATGAGGCAAAGTAAAAACTCTGCTCTCCTCAGCAGCTTTACAACCAACAATGTAAGTGCATGACTATCAACTGCAAGTAGTGCATAAATGGGGGTCCTGTGAAAAATATGAAAACTTCTGGCTGACCTAAGTGATGAACAGAACACTTATGCCAAGAATCAGTTTGAGATGAAAGTGAAGACGAATAACTTGAGCAGTGTGAAGAAATAAGTGATTTTGAGGGTGATTTTAGCAGGATTACATAAGAAGGTGGGAAACCTGCACAGGTGGTGTTCCCAGTGACCCCACAGCACCTGCTGAAGAAATTACAAAAAATGCACCTAATATTGTCCTATAACTATGGGTCACTACAGGGCTTTGATAAAGGATGACAGGTAAAGAGCTAGAATATCTTAAAAGAAAAAATCTCCATTATCCTCTCATTTGCCAGCCATTAGCCATCATCACTCATTTTATTGTGAATTTCAGTAATATTTCTAAATATACTTATGTATACCAGGGTCAACAAGCTGTCAATGGACTAAACAGGGGCATCTGAAGCATCTGGGATAAACCATGGAAAGGTTTGTGGGGCATAGATGTGGATAGGGAGCTGTGGTTTTGGTGCATTGCACATTACAACCAGAGACTGAGTGTGAACAAATGTGGCCTTTTTTGTCTGTTTTCCTTGCTGAAGCGGGGAGTAGCGATACTGTTTCCTATGGGGCAGGGTAGTGACAGGAATGGATGAAGGCAATCAAGTATGAATATGTACAGGGGTATGTTTATTTATTCATTATTTATCTTGCTTTGTTGCAGTCTCCCACGTTAACGAGGTAGTGCAAGGAAACAGACGAAAGAATAGCCCAACCCATCCACATACACATGTATATACATACACGTCCACACACGC
>JAUUDZ010015974.1:0-11425 GCA_032361705.1 Panulirus versicolor | reverse complement strand
ATATATACATAAATAAAATTGAATGCGACAGCATATTTTCTCAGTATCATTCTCCCATTAGGTTGGTGATTAAAAACCAAACCAATTGTTAAAAATCATCCATTTCATTTCTTGTCAAACTTTCGCCTTCACAGAGGCATCATTGAGAATAGTTGAGGAAACACAGAAGAACCATATCAAACGAGAAAACATGTAGACAGTCCAACAATGAATATACTAAGATGGGCCAAGAGACACTTATAGTCCGGGTGTGGAGCTGAGGTCAGGTTGGGCTCGTCCGATTCCCTTTGACCTTCGTAGCCCAGGACCGGGTGGGTCAGTAACACGCTCCCACTATCCTAAAATGGCGAACTCTGTAGCTTGTAGCGGGTCAGTGACGTGTTCCTCCTGTCCTAAAACGGTATTAGGTCTCCGTCCTTTTCACGGGTCATCAAAGAGCTGTATGGTGGTGGTCATGTTTATCTGGATGTTGGTGACAGGTACTCTCTCTCTTATATATAAATGGCTTCTAATATTTGTAGTCTACTCCGATGACTGCAACTAGTGATGATTTTGGAGTTATTCATTCTGATCTCCCTCGTTAGTCTCGTTCCATGCTTTCATTCATGATGTTTGATTCCACCTTCTTGTTATTGGAGCGAGAGGCGGCGGCTCAAGGTGCAGGTTGTACGTCTGATGAAGTATATGTGGTGAGGCTGACAGTCCCCAATATTGGATCGGTGCACATGGACCACATCGGTACGATTAAAAATTCCAAAGGGAACTACCATATTGTTGTTTATTTCGAGCGAACATGTTTTCAGATTGTTGTAGTATATAATCAGACCTATATCCTTGTCTTCATCAATCGCGTTGCAGTTTTTGGTTGCAATATCTCGCGCGACCTTCTCGTCCTTTCGATAAGTTGTCATAAATGTGTTCCTGTAGTAAACCTTGATGCTATCACGTTGAGGTTGTCTATTTGCCACGAGATGTTGCTCTAGCATGTTGTTCACAATGGTATCAAATTCAGTATATGAATATCCATTGTTGATTAACGTTTGTCGGACTTGTCGGAGTTCTTGGTGTAGAAATTACTATTTTAAATCATGGTCAGTTTCTACTCCATTATATTACATTACCTCCCCTGAAGATGCCCACAGGTATATTGAAAGAAAATTAGGTGCCATCACCATGGAAAGCAACTAAAGATACGTAAACACTCCACTCCTTCCAGGCTCTCCCTACTCAAAGTCCCACTCATACCATATGATCTCATCCCTCTCGTCCCCCTGATATACCTCATTATCTTGGTTTTGCTTGTATTAAACTCATCCTTCTTCTCTCACAAATTCTCCCATACTCAAACTCTAGATTCTGAAGTTTTTCTCTTGAGTTTGCCATCAAAACCGTGACATATGCAAGCAGCAACTGACTCATCTTCCAGCCCCCTACCACCCACGGCATGCTACAGGCACGCACTTATGAACTTTCGCATTTACCTCTCTCACCACCGCGTTCATAAACAGATAATACAGACATACGGAACACACATATCCTTGCCACTGACCCACCAACACTTGAAACCATTCACCTTGGTACAGTAAATTACTGAAAAAAAAAATGTATGCAAGAAATGTAGAGAGTTGGTGGCATACTGGCAATGGTGATGGTGGTAAGGTAGACTTTTGTCATCTTTACTGGTGATGTCTGATAAAATGACACAGTGGTCATATTTACGAAGTGACACAGTAATAGGGTCTGTGACAAAAAGACGTAAGGATGAACAAAGAATGATGGTGACATGACAGTGACATAGTGTTGGTTGTGGTGGTTATGATACGAAGCTAATGGAATGGAGTTGGTGATGTACCAGTGACGTTGATGGTAGTGATGATGTGCTACTAATGTAGTTTTGGAGGTGAAGCACTACTAACGTGATACTCATCACGACATGCTGATGACGTAAAGGCACTGACACAATTAGTTTTCTTGTACTTGCCTTTGACGTAGTGGTTGGTGGTAGTTACAACTTGCTGCTGGAGCAGTGGTGATGAAATGTCGCTGACGTAATGGTTGTGATGATAGACCACTGACATAGGGATGATAATGCCGACACCGCAGACGCAGTGGTGATGATATGCCACAAATGTAGTGGTGGAATTAACGCGTCACTGATGTACTAGTAATAGTTGTGACTTGGTGATGATGTACGAGGGGAGTCGCAAAGTTTTGCATACACGGTATGATATGTATATATTCTAGAATTTGAAGTTTGGGATCAGAGAAAATGAGTGATCTACAAACACAGTGTAACAAAGTTATAGGGTTGAAAAGGTGTGCGTGACGGATAACCATCCAGGTATGCTGGCCGTAATACAGTGGTGATATTCCTTCATGTGCCACTGTTCAAGAGGAGTCAAACAGTTAAAGCGTAAGAGTACTGAAGAAGGCTCAGAGCCAGGACGGCCTTCGGATGTCACCGATGGGGCAGCTATGGCCCAGGTATAGAGCTCTGATAATGGCAGATTGGCCCATTAGAATCGGAGAAATTAGTACTGAAGTTAGTGTCACACGGCCGTGTTGTGAGCATATGAGCATGTATTAGGATTCGGCATAAACCTCAGCGCTCAGTATCAGCACCACGGGCATGGCTCAAGCCATGAACTGCTCAAACTGAATGAAGCCCATCCATCTAACTTTCTCTTCCATCTGGTTACAAGGAATGAGACCTCGATCCATCAGTGAGTCATTAAGCTCAGGCGGAAATCCATGTAAACGAAACGTCGAACTTTTCTGATTCGCAAAATGTTCCGAAAGAAACCCTCGGTTGGCAGGATGAAGGCCTCATTTTTCTGAGTTATCAAAGAGATTCTGCTGCTTGACCATGTGCTTCGTAAAATAACGATCATAAATGACTATTATGTCGGTCTGATTTCGAAATTGCTTAGAAAAATCAAAGGAAAACTGTTGAAAATGATGGCAAAAGATGTGTTCCTACTCCAAAACAATGCACTGTTTCACAACGCCCACACTCCACAAGATGCTGTTTTTGTAAGTGGCTTCCAGCTACTCAACCATCCTCCTTTTATCCCAGATTGGTCCCATATGACTATCATCTAGTTTGAGACGACGTCTTATCATCATGATCGCCTGTGAGGTTCATAAAGACCTTACTGAGTCTACCGAAGTCTGGTCTGACCAGCGATCGGAAAAATTATTTAAGATTGGCACTACGAACTTGAGGAACGAATGGATCACCTGCATTGTGGTCAATGAAAGTTATGTCGATACATAGAATAGGAATCGTTCCTCTGCCTTATTGTTTTACACCTGGTCTGCAACACTTCGTAGCTCCACTTCGTAGTAACACTAGCAGTAGTGTATTGCTGCTGATCGTGTGGTGGTGGTGATACGATGCTGGCGCAGCGCTGGTGGTGATACGATGCTGGCGCAGCGCTGGTGGTGAAGACGTGCCACCGTAATAATGGTGGTGGTTACGTATGTGTGACGTAAAGACGGTGGGACCGTACCGTGACGTAGTAATTGTGGCGTATGAATGACGTAGTTTTAGTGGTGGTGTGTCATTGCCATACTGATGCTGGTTGTGACGATGCCAGCAGAAGGGAGAAGTTGGTGGTGAAGGTACTAGTGACACAGAGATGTTGGTGGTGAAGGTACAAGTGAAAGGGATAAGTTGGTGGTGAAGGTACTAGTGGCAGGGAGGTGTTTATGGTGACGGTACCAGTGAAAAAAGGATGTTGGTGACGGTCCTACTAACCGAATTATGTTGGTAGTGACGGAACCGGTGATAGAAAGTTGCTGGTGTGACGGCGCTAGAGACATAATGAGGTTAGTGGTGACGGTACCAGTGGCAAAAAGAAGTTGGCAGTGACGGTTTCAGTGGCCTAATGATGGTGGTTATGAAAATATCACTGACGTAGAAATGATAACGGTGGTGACATGACAGTGACATAATGATGGTGGTGATGATGACATGTGGGCAACTTAGTGATGGTGGTGGTGACATGCTAGTAACATAATGATGGTGGTGCTGACAAAACATTAATATTGTAATGGTGGTGGTGACGAACCAATGACATAGTGATGGTGGTGGTGACATACAAGTAACATAGTAATAGTGACATGTCAGTGACATAGTGATAGGTGATGCTGACATGCTCATAACATACTGATGGTGGTGGTGACATAGGGTGATATAGTGATAGTAATGGTGACATGCCAGTGACATAGTGATGGTTGATAGCTGCATGCCAGTGACATAGTGATGGTGATTGCTTCATGCCAGTAACATAGTGATGGTTGATAGCTGCATGCCAGTAACATAGTGATGGTAATTGCTTCATGCCAGTAACATAATGATGGTTTTGGTGACTGATGATAAGAGAAAGATAAATAATCCACGGTTTATTGGCTTAGGCAGCCATCAGGTTGATAATACATGGATGAGGCATTAAAGATATTACAAAACTGGGAGGTCATGAGAGTAGCTCATAAAAGAGCGTTAGATCTAGGTGGGTTGGATATTTCCGCACTTTAGATAAGAAGATGAATGACGTACATCTAGATAGCTAGGGTGGGAGATATACAGAGATGTTTACAGAGTAATTACTATGGTTTATCCATTTTGCGCTTGAACATTGCTTAATGAATAGTTACAGTGATACAGTAGTTAATATACAACATAGTCTAACAAACAAAAACTGAGCTATTCACTTGCTTAGCTGTGCACATGTTCATGGACTGTTTATGACGTTGACAATGGTAGGTGTAGCACTGTTCTTATATATGTGTGTACGAGCTCTGATTGAAACAAGTCAGTTGTGGTGACGAATGGCGGTGGTGGAGGAGTATCTGGGGGAGGAGGTCTCTGTAGCGGGGATGTGTCAGCAGCTTATTGCTAAACTGCCGTGTGAGCTGCCGGTGTGGTGTGAGAGGGTGAACAGATTCAGCGAGATGAGGGCCTCTCGGGAGTTGGTGTAAGAGGGGCCTAGAAGGATTCTGCATGCCGTTTTCTGTACTCTTTCTAGCTGGTCCCTCTGTGTAGTTGATAGTGAACGTAGGGAGAATGAAAGCGGTATAAACATTCTTAAGTTCAGTTGGTGGACGCCTAGTTATTTCAATTGGCGGAGAAGATATAGACGGTATGAGGAAGATTTGATGATAGTGCTAACATCATTCTTCCAGTGTAAACTGTTATCTGTAGTAACACCAAGAAGTTGGCAGTGTATGACTATCCAGAAGATGCCAGAGCCTGTGATGTTAGGTGGCAGGATGTTATCTACACCTAGGTTGTCGTTCATCATCACAGTCTTGGTGTGGGTTATGAAGACGTAGTTGTTAGTGGTCGACTCCAGAAGGTAGCTGATGATGTGCTGAAGAGCATTGAAGTCAAGGGAGTTGTTGTTGTTGTTGAAGTTTGATGCCAAAGGTCGAGTCGTCTATGTACTTCCAGCTGTGGCTTGTATCCCTCATGGCGTCGTTGATAAGGATGAGGAGGTGGGGTGGCCCAGTCTTGGTTCCTTATGATACACCAAATGCAATGTCGATGTGGCTCTCCTAAAGCGGACTGCCTGGTGTCGCCCAGTCACATAGTCCGCCAGCCATAAAACGAGACACCCCCGTCGTCCCACGTCAACGGTTTTCTTTATGGTGATGTTATGGTTTACCAAGTCAAAAGCCTTAGTGTAGTCTACGAAGGCTTCTTCTAACAGTAAATGAAGTCTAGGAGGATGACTAGGCAGTAAGTAGTGGAGGAAGACTTCATATCTCCAAACTGCTGACGGTCTATCGAATCAGTAGTCAGCAAAGGCCTAGTCAAATACAAAACTCTTACAAATTAGCTGGGGATTGTAGTGATGGCAACAGGAAATAATCTCTTAAGAGACTCTGGCTGGGTTGGTGGTTTGGGTAGTAGAGTGACATGTGGTGACATAGTGATGCGGTACGGTTCGTCAGGTGACAAATGGTAACCGAGTCCCGTTAACTCGCTGTTAACGCAGTGGGAACAAGCTAATTACGGACTACACTGGGCTCACATTTCATCTCCTAACGAGGCGTCATGTCCACTTAGGGAAAAATTATGCATATTATCCCGCATCATCCCCGCAGGACGCCCTCACTACATAGTCTGCATCCTCACATAGGACAACCTCGCCACGCATCCCACACTCTTCTCACGAGACGTTCTTGTCAAAGTCTCACACACTCCCGCGGAACGCATTCGCCGCACATCATTCACTCTCCCCACGGGACGCCCTCGCCGCACATCCTGCAACCTCCCCGCGGGACGTCATCGTCACACATCCTGCACCCTCCCGGTGGGGCGTCCTCGCCACACATCATGCACCCTCACCGTGGGACGTCCTTGTCACACATCCTGCACTCTCCCTACGGGACGCCCTTGCCACTCATCCTGCATCCTCCCCACGGGACGCCCTCGCCACACTTCATGCAGCCTCACTGTGGGACGTCCTCGCTGAACACACTGCACCTGTCCGCGGGACGTTCTCGCCACACATTCTGACGCTCTGCCTTACAGGAGTGTCTCAACGCGACGCACCAAGATAACAACACCTCATGTTCTGAGTACTCTACAACATTGGTACAAATATAGATGGCGTAAAGTTAGTACAAGGAAGTGTCTTAACCAGGCAGCAAGTTTTGAGGAATGTGATCACACTGTGGGCGGGGAGACGGTGACGAGACGTGGTGGTGGGTGAGACGGGGCACTGGTATTCCCCCCTACCACCACTACCACCACCACCACCATCCCATCGCCCTTGCTTACCTCGGCACCCGAGCCAGCCCCGACTATGCAAATGGTCAACAGTCGTTCTAACCACTTGAGTTCCGTATGAGATAAGGTTCTGAAACTTAGAGCCTCTTCAAGGAAACTGTCCGGCATATACAGTGATTGCATGATGGATCATGGGACATGCTTTGTGACCAGAAGAATTCATATGATCCACAGTGACCAGATACAATTAGCCACTCAGTATTTCCTTCTCTTAATGTTTCCGTACCCATGTATCCGTCAGCCAAGCAGCGGTAGTTCAGGAGACACGTGACTTGCTCCCACACACAATCGTACACCCGACCTACACCCACACTCCCATTCTCCCGACCTATTGCCACAATCTCATAAACCCGACCTGAGTCTAGTCATTCTCATACACCCGATGTGCTACCACAAACTCCCATACACCTGACCCGCTCCCATATTCTTCCATTTACCAATCCTGCTCCTACACTTCCATACGCCCGACCCGCTCTCACACACATACACCTGACCTGCCCCCACACACTTAAGCTGCTCTCGCATTCCCAAACACCTGACCTGCTCCCACACACATGACCTGCTCTTACCCTCTCGTACATCCTACCCGCTTCCACACATCTGACATGCTTCCAAAAACCCGATCTCCTCCCACACATCTGACCTTTTCTCACGCTCCCAGACGTATACATAACATAATTCCATACTCACCTATCTGCTCTAACACACTCTCATATACCCAACCTGCTCCCACACGTCTGGCGTGCTCCCACAATTCGACCTGCTCCCACATACCCGACCTGCTCCCGCATTCTCGTGCGTATACCTGACCTGCACCCACACACTTGATCTGCTTCAACATTCCTATACACCCTATCATCTGCTCCCACACACCTCACCTGCTCTCACACACCCGACTTGTTCCTACATTCCCGTACATATACCCAACCTCCTCCCAAACACCCGACGTGCTCTTACATAATCTCATATACCTCATCTGCTTCCACACACCCGACCTGCACCCACACTCCCATACGTACACGCGACCTGCTCCTACACACTCTTATACACCCAACCTGCTTCTCTACATCTGACCTGCTTCCATACAATCACATACACTCGATCTGCTCTAATACAATCACATACATCCGATCTGATCCCGTTCACTTAACCTGTTCTTACACATTACCTTACCCAGCGTGATCCCACATACCTGACCCAGTCCCTACTTTCACACACCTAAACTATCCCTCCCCATACCTGACCTACTGCCACATACCCATTCTACTCCCGCAACACCCGAGTTGCTCCCATACACTTGTCCCTAAACACGCCAACACTCTCCCACACATCTTACCTGCTCCCACACAACTGACTCCACCATAAGTTGGTCTAATATAAGCCTGAGGGTTGGTCCTCCACAGCCTCCATATATAAGATCTGTTGGATGATATTCTTGTGCTTCCTTCGTTGTTATTCTCTCCATTGTTCCACATACACATTCAAGGGGCTTGAGGACACCCACAGTCTCACGAGAAATGTCAAGAGGGTTGTCTGATGCCCTTCAGTAGGAGGAGGGTGAAGGCTCTTAGATTAAGTATGAAAATAAATGAAGAAAAGGTTACACAGTGTGGTGTCAGAGAGATGTTTGGTAGGGTTATGATGAGACAGAGGAGGGGAAATAACAGGAGGTCCAGTCACGGGAGGATGAAGGTCTTAAGATGGGAAAGAATAAAGACTCAAAGATTCAGAAATAAATGGATAAACTGATAAAATCTTGTGGTATCTAGCGACCTCGTAACTTCCAAAGATAGACCCGATGTCAATCGAAGGAGAGTAATGAGTACGAAGTGTGTGCCATCACAAGTTGTGTGTGTGAGAGGAAGAGAGGAGGCTATACTGCTTAATGTGTCGAGACTGACGTAAGGAGAAAGAGGAGCTTTAGTTTCAAGTCCTTGCCTGAGACGTCTAGTATCCCATAAGTTACTTTCCTCGTTGTAAGTCGAGGAACTTTAAAAAGGAGTTCATCTGTGGAGACGAAACACTCAGATAATCGTGAGGACACGGGAGGATGAGCCGTCTGAGGCCGGGATGTTTGAGGTCTGTGGAAGGGAGGGAGGGAGGGAGGTTTGGTGTCTTATATCTAGTGGTTCATTCAGCGACGACACAGTAGCAGGAAGGAGGTAGGGAAGGATGCTTATCGAGCGAGAAGTACCAGACCGGTTTGCTGGAGTTCAAGAGCAGCGCCGATGGAGAGTAGCTGGTGTTGTAACTCTGGAGACTTTCTGTGTGGTGACGGTGTGGTGTAGTGGGCGTAGCTAGTTTGACAGAAAGTAGAGGTGGTGTGACAGGTGGCAATGGCTAGCTTGGCAGGGGGTAGTAGTTGGTGAGGTAGGCGGCAGTGCTTGGTGTTGCAGGGGGAGTAAATAGTGAGGTAGGACCTGCAGTTGGTGTACCTGGGGGCAGTCCAGCACTGGTATGACCAGAGCAGTGACTGGTGTGGCAGGGACAGCAATTGGTGTGACACGGATGGTGGCTGATGTGGTGTGGAATGGGTGGTAGCTGCTTTGGTGTGGCAAAGGCTGTAGTAAGAGCAGTAGCTGGTGTGGCAGGGACAGTGGGGGGAGTGGCAGGGATAGTACCTGGTGAGGCAGAGGCAGTGGCTGGTGTGGTACGGGCAGTGGCAGGTGTGGGAGGGGTAGTCTTTGGTGTGGCAGAGACAGTCCTCGGTAAGACAAGGGCCGAGGCTGGTGTGGCAGGGGTAGTGGCTGGTGTGTCAGAAGCTCCCATTCAAAGTGGGAGTGAAGTTCTTCCCAGAATCGACACTGGGAACGCTTTCTTTAGTAAGGCGTTCAGTCTAAATGGCATATTAGTGAACCTCTGTTGTCAGGAAGGAGTTGAGTTCATGAACTTGGGGCATTATTCTTACATGCAGTCTGATATGTTTATGAAGGACGGACTAAACCCGAATGAAGTGGGAGCTGTGCGTTTTGGTAGGCTCCTTTGTAAGTCCACACGTGTGTTTTGGCAGAAAGAAAAAAGTTAGCCCTTGTGGAGCAGACCTATCCCCCTCCGTAAGTACCCTTCGAAAAAGGTCCAAATTTCATCTAAAAACACATGCTGATGCCTGTGGTATACCCAGTAAAGTCGCAGAGTAAGAGACAATAGCGTTAGAAGGAAACTCTGATATGATTGCCATATTCGAATCTTGAGTAAATATCAACAACAGGGGTTTCCTTGTCCAGTACTCAGTTCCAGGTACATCCAGTTTAATCTAGTTAAGGAAAACGATTAAGGCGATGGTGTCTAGCTCTTTGTTAAAGCCCAGTTAAATCCCGTGGTAAAAATATGTTGCAGCCGTTGAGAATGTGGACTCCATTTTTGTGGAATCAAACATAAACTTCGTAAGAAAAATAACAAAATAAGAGGTAGACGAAAGATTGTATGATCAGTTAGCAGAAATTTTGTATTCAACAAGATTCCATCACTGTAGGATTGATTTCTGCTGCTTACCTCGGCAAGTTTATTATGCACCCCATGTTCATCTTGTGAGCGGTAGCGCAAAAGGATTACAGGGGTCACAAAGGGTCTTAGTCAGACACCAGTGGGTTAATATAAGATGTTACATACATTACATAGTTTCATATGGTAAGTTTTACTGACTTGATGCAAAAGTGGATACGAACTTAAAATTTCATATATCTTGTAATTAACAGTAATGTGTAGAGATATTTCTACCAGGGTTTGCTTAGATCTATCCTTAAATATTTTCACACTCTATGACATAGTGTTCTAGTTTGTGTCTGAATCCTTGACCACAAACTTTACAATTCACACGGTTAACATCTCCAGTTAGGCCAAAGCGCCAATAGTACCTATAGCCTAATCTTAGTCAAGCAGTTACATCTTTTAATCTTCTTACCTTATCCCTTTCTCTATATATATGTTTTACTTTACACTTATCATTATGATCGAAAATGTTTGTACTTGTACTTATCTGAACTCGTCTTCGTGCTTCAAAGAGGTCAGTTCGTTGCTTTCTAACTACAGTTTCGAATCATCTAAATGACAATCCAATGTTGTTTTAACATCACCTTTACTAAGTGCAAGTTTGGCTAAAGCATCATCTTTATCATGCTCATGGAAGCATACATGAGAGGGAACCCATAACAATTTGATTTGAATCCCTCGAGCATTAATGTCTGAGTATTTGTGAATGGCTTCAGAGACCTACATATTACATTCTGATCTCAGGGTGTTAAGGGCAGGTAATGAAGATAAAGAATTAGGGATAATCAAACCGTCTGTAGCAGTGATTTCTACTAGTTCAAAAGCGATAAGTATGACGGACAATTCAGTTTGTCGGGTAGATGCCAGTTTGTTTATTCTAACATTTTTCTCTAAGCTATTACCATGGGGCTGGATCACAATGGCGCTATGCAGTCCTATCATAAGACTGATATCAAGTATTCTGTCTTCAGTGCTGGGAATACCAAGTTCTTTCTGCATGGTGAGTACTTTAATGGACTTCTATTAACCAAATATGATTCTTGAAGCTTCATTTTGCATTTTTTCAAGTCTGTTGATACCTTTGCTGTTGTGTAGGATCAAAATTGGTGCGTGGTAATCTATTAAGAGACCTCCTGT
>JAUUDZ010015963.1:0-11426 GCA_032361705.1 Panulirus versicolor | reverse complement strand
GAGAGAGAGAGAGAGAGAGAGAGAGAGAGAGAGAGAGAGAGAGAGAGAGAGAGAGAGAGAGAGAGAGAGTTGGGAGGAAAGGCAAAGTACAGAAACAAAGGATATTCCTTACGTGCCAAAATTACTTACAACACAGTAACCTTCAAGGACTACAGTAGCTTGAACACAGGCGTCCGGGACCTTGCTCTGCCTCATATCTTTTCTTTTTTCTCCAGTGTCATAAGCCTTGCTGTAGCGCCCAGATGTTGCCTGCAGATGACTGACTCTTGATGGAGTAGTAGCCAGAGTCGGTCGGACCTCAGCCGAAGTGCCCCCCAAAATATTCAATGTAGCGGCCAGATCGTGGCTGTGGTGTCCAGGACAAATGTTACACAGTCCAGACCCTATCTTGTAAGTCCAGATCCTTGCTTCAGTATTCATACCTTTGCCATGTGTTCAGTTCTTTGCTACAGTGTCCATACTCCTGCTGTAGTGTCCAAGCCACCGCTGTAGTGGCCAGGCCTTATGAGTCATGCCCATACGTCCAGACGCTAGTTGTGTGCCAAGGTTCCTGCTGTGGTGGCCAAACCGTTGTTGTAATTTCTAGACCATGAGATTCTTAACCTTCTCATCTATGTGGAATACTTCGAGACTCACGCTGTGTGTGTGTGTGTGGACCACCTCCAGCATATATCCAGTATTATACCGGGTCTGAAAATCACAATGACGAACAAATGATACCACCCAAACTCTTACTAGAGACAGTACTAATGGTAAGATTTATTCATTTATCTATGATTGTATTCATTTAGCGATTGTGAAACTAGGAAATGGTCGATGGACCACATGTTAAGAACCCTTGTTCTAGACACAAGTACCCAGACTTGTAGCGTCCATGTCCATGTTGTGGTGGCCAGGCCCTCTGCAGTGGCCAGACCCTTCCTAAAAGGGTTAGGCTCTACCTTCTGTGGCCAGACTCTTACTCTAGTGGCCACACCTGTGCTGGTCAGACGCTTGCTGTAGTGATCAGAACCTTGCTGTAGTTGTCAGAAACTTGATGTAGCGGCCAGATACTTGCTGAAGTGTCCATACTCTTGCTATAGTGGCCAGACCCTTGCTGTAGTGGCCAGACGCTTGCCGTAGTGGTCAGATACTTACTGAAGTGTCCACACCCTAACTAGTGGCCAGACCCTTGCTGTAGTGGCCAGACGCTTGCTGTAGTGGTCAAACACTTTCTGTAGTGACCAAACTTTTGCTGTAGTGACCAGACGCTTGCTACAGTGAACAGAGATTTGCTGTAATTGTCAAACGCTTGCTGTAATGACCAGATGCTTGCTGTAGAGGCCAGATCCTTGTTGAAGTGGCCAAACATTTTCTGTCGTGGCCATACGCTTGCTGTAGTGGCTAGTCACTTGCTTTATTGACCAGATTCTTGCTGTAGTGGTTAGACACTTACTGTTGTGGCCAGACTCTTGCTGTTGTGAATAGACAATTGTTGCAATGGCCAGATATTTGCCCAAATGGTCAATCACTTGCTCTAGTGGTCAGACACTTGCCCTAGTGGTCAGACACTTGCCTTAGTGGTCAGATACTTGCCCTAGTGGTCAGACACTTGCCCTAGTGGTCAGACTCTTGCCTTAGTGGTCAGATACTTGCCCTAGTGGTCAGACACTTGCCCTAGTGGTCAGACACTTGCCCTAGTGGTCAGATACTTGCTCCAGAGCCTTGCTGTAGTGCCTGTACCCTTGTAGTGGCCAGACCCTAGTTCTGGTGCCCAGGACCTTCCTCTTATGGCCAGGCCCTTGCATTAGTGGCGGGGATCTTGCTGTTATAGCTAGGCCTTTGCTGTAGAGGCCAGACCCTTGTTATTATATCTCGACCATTGCTGTGGTGTCCAGGTCTCTGTTGTAGCGCCCCAACCTTCTCTGTGGTTTCCAGGCCTTTGCTGTCGTGCCTTGACCCTTGCTTTTGAAGTTGAAAGACTCATGATGTAGAGTCGAAGTATTAGATAAGCTTATAATGGAGAGACCCTTGTTGTAATGGCTAGGCCCTACCTACAGTAGAAAGACCCTAGTTGTTGTGGCTAAGCCCAGCCTGTAGTTGAGAGACCCTTGCTGTAGTGGCTTGGCCCAGCCTGTAGTTGAGAGACCCTTGCTGTAGTGGTTAGGCCCTGCATATAGTGGGAAGACCCTTGCTGTAGTGGCTAGGTCCTACCTGTAGTGGGGAGACCCTTGCTGTAGTGGCTAGGCTGTGCCTGTGGTGGAGAGACCCTTGCTGTATTGGCTAGGCCCTGCCTGTAGTGGAGAGACCCTTGCTGTAGTGGCTAGGCCCTGCCTGTAGTGGGGAAACCTATGCAGTGTTTAGCATACCCATGCTATAGTGGCCAGACCTTTGCTGTATAGACTAAAACCTTACTGTAGAGTCTAGATCCTTCGTGTGTGTCCAGACCTATTCTGTAGGCGTTAGACACTTGTAGTTATCAAACCCTTGTTGTAGCACCCTAAACCTTGCTGTAATGTCCAGACTCTTACTGTATCCTCAGGCCCTTGCTGTAGTGGCACGACTTGCTGTAGTTACTAGAACCTTACTAAGGTGGCCAGATCCTTGCTGTAGTTGCCTGGCCTTTGATGTATATTCTAATAATTGCTTTAGTGTCTAGACCCTAGCTGTAGTGGGCTGATCCTTGCTGTAGTGGTTTGGCCTTTGGAATGGGCAGATTCTTGCTGTAGTGGTTTGATCTTTGTAGTGGACAGATACTTTCTTGTTGCGTCTATAATCTTGTTACACTATCTAGATACCTGCTGTTTTGACCAGCCCCTGATAGTAACATCCATATAAAGTTGCTGTGGTGTTAGTACAATCGTTGTAGTATCTAAATCATTGCTGTGGTGGACATAGTCTTGTTGCTGTTTCAAACCTCATGTTGTAGTGTCTATACCTTTGTATGTGTGTCTAAACTCTTTTCCGTGGTAGGAGAGCCTTTTTCTTTTCTTTATTGGAGGCTCCAGCCACGGACAAAAGTCCACATCAAGGCCGGGCCTTAATGGCATTATAGAGAGGATTATGAAAGGGAAAAAGAAGAGAGAAGTAAAAGTATCTACACATTTTGGAGGAAGTGAAAAACCTGTCTTTTAGAATGTGCCAGGTCATAGTCACTGGGAAAGACATGAGAAGGTAGAGAATTCCAAAGCTTCGACGTGTAGGGAAAGAAGCTGATGTCAAAACGGTCCACCTTTGAGTTGCCAACGTCTACACAATAATCACAGCGGCTAAGCCCTCACGACAGTGACCAGGCTGTTGCTGTAGTGTCTATAATCTTGCTGTAACACCCAGACTCTTGCTGTATGCTCATACCCTTGATGCAGAGGTAAATCTTTGCTGTACTGTCCAAGGTCTTGGTTTTATGGTCAGGACATTGCTTGAGCAGTCTAGCCTTAAGCCAAGCCTTTGCTGTTGAGACCTGACCATTGATGTAATGACCACAGTCTTGTTGTGGTGGTTGGACTCTTGCAGTGATCTTCAGACCTTTTGTGATGCCCTTGCTCTAGTATCAAGACCCTTGCTGTTGTGGCTTAAGCTCTGCCGTAGCGGCAAGATCCTTTGCTATAGAGGCAGATTCGTTGTCATGTTGACCAGAACCCTGTTGTGGTAGACAGACCATTATTGCAGTGATGGAATCCTTGCTATAGTGGGCAGAGCTTTGCCATAGTGACTAGATCCTTGTTGTTGTGAACAGACTTGCCATAGTAGACATACCTTTGTCATAGTGATTATAATCTCTCGTAGTGACCCCACCTTTGCTGTAGCTGACCGACCTTGCTGCAGTGACCATGCCCTTGATGGAGTGAACAGACCCTTGCTCTGGTGGTTAGACCCTTGCTGTAGTGGACATACCTTTCATTTAATGGAGGGAGCCTTTGCTGTGGTAGACTGTCATTTGATGTGCTGAACAACCCCCTCAACCCTCCCGCCAGTGTACTGGCCAGTCACTGTGGGTGTTGCGACCAGACATCTAGTGTAGTGTGTACTGAGGTGAGAATATACCTCACAGTGTTATAGCGGGAGTGTACACCACACTGTGTATCAGGACTTGAGCACGCAGCAACACTCAGTGTGTCTAACTGTAACCAAACACCACACTGTGTGACATACTGCGAGCATATACCGGACTCTCTGTCGTGACGTGAGCAGCATAGTGCGTCGTGACGTAAGCGTACACTACACAGTGTTTCGTGACGTCAGCACACACCAAAAAAATCTGTCTTGACTTTCGTACACACCAGAGCGTGTCGTGACGTAAGCGCAACACAGTCTATTGTGGCGTGAGCAATAACCACATTGTGTCGTAACGTGAGTACACAGCACACAGTGTGTTGTAGCGTAAACCCACAGCATATGGTGTTGTGATGTACGTACACAATACACTGTCATGAAGCGAGCCTGAAGTAATGATAATGATGATGATAATAATAATGATAATGATGATAATAATAACAACAACAACAATAATAATAATAATAATAATAATAATAATAATAATAATACAATGATGCTAATTTAAATAGTAACGATAATTATCATAGTAATGATAATGATACTACTACTACTACTAATAATAATAATAATAGTAATGTGAATAGTAATAATAATAATTATAGTACTATAATCGATATGAATAATATTAAAACTATAAACATTCTATAATACATGTACAGAGAACACTTGTACAATTATGATCACCTGTAATCAGCGTACTCACAGTACTGTACAGGTTAACAAGAGGGCCCAAAGCCTGACCCGGATCGTCACAGAGAAATGCGTGGGACAAAAAGCGACCTGGATATAAAAACACAGGTGATGGTAGCCTGGAGCTGGAGGAGGTGACCCGGTTGTGGCGTACCCACCAACGCCGCCCGCCCTGGCTCACTGCTCGCCATCCACTGTTAACTTTACGCCCACTGACTCAGGCTAACGCTAATGACCACTATCCAACTACATGTCCACCGGAATGGAATTGGCTGAGGTCACCAGCTGACGTAGTACATAACAATGAGATTAAGACTCCGAAATTCAAATGCAGTTTTGAATGCTACCGTTGTCATACTAAAGTAGGTTTGCAAACAAGAGGCGAAGTTTGTCGTAGCTAACACTAACGTCTTCTCCAAGGTGGCGGGGTGGTGGTAGTGGCGGGGTCAGGGAAGGAGGCGAGAAGCTCCCTCAACACGGTGGGCCAGTGGGGATGTCTCGCACGGTTCTCTCCTTTTGTTATTAATGTCCTTATTATAGCAACACTGCTAATCAGGCTTATTCTGCACAGCATTCTGATATGGCATCCTGTGCGTGAGAGGTTTACAACGCCGGTAATTAGCAGAAGAGTCGGCCGCGCGCCCTCGGCCGGCAGACAGGTTGGCGCCATAACCAACACTGATGCCATATTTTGGGCATTATTTTTCTCCTTTATTTAGCTTGCTACTTTGGGCATATTTTTTGGTAGTCGAGCAGAATTATGCTAATATCATTAGACAAATATATACATGGGAAATCTGAAATATTTCTGAGAGCTCGTGCCATCGTAATTCTACCTGCGTAGCTTGATTTAAATATATACAAGAGAACTGACTTGCCAACATCACTGTCTGTGCCACGATACACCGTCTCAACGCTCTACTTTACTTCAGCGGGAAACCTGGAGATGATACAGCCATGAAAAACCTCAGCGAGTGAAAACAAGCCAGGGAAGGCTCGAGTGAGATGTGGAGAAACTGAGTTAGAAGCTAGCTGAAGGTTCAGAAGACAGAGTGGCGAGGATTCGGAGGGCATGTGGCAGCTGTCGCGCCCACGGCCCAAGCAGCCGGCCGTTGGGGGCGCCGTCGCTCGTTTGGCCTCGCCCACTCTATCCTATCTTGCTGTAGATCCTGACGCTTGCGGCAGACGGACCGCAGAGCTGAAGACTCCAGCTACAGATGGTATACAAGTGGGGACGCTAGCTGAGTAGGTGGTGAACTGTGTATATTAGAGGGAGAGGTTTTGGTGCCGGGCAGGGAAATGGCATCGGTGAATCTACATTACAGTTTATCCTCCCACACTTCTAAGAGGAGCGTCTGTCGGCCGCCTCAGGGGTAGGGTTGAGGAGAGAGAGAGAGAGAGAGAGAGAGAGAGAGAGAGAGAGAGAGAGAGAGAGAGAGAGAGAGAGAGAGACCTATTTCTATACTGCAAACGATTTTGTCATTGTCCGAGGCTAGCTCGAAGCGCTCACAGCATATGCTGTCTGCTTCACACTACTGTTATTCCCTGATGCCACACACACATTTGCGTTAAGAGACAGTGTTTGAGACAGGGAGGTATGCGGAGGAAGAGAACCATGGCGAATGGTTTGGTGAAAAGAGGTGAAAGCCCTGCATAAGATTAAGCGTGGCAAAGCTCATTCGGAATAGCTTTTAACCCTTTGTTCAGTCTTCACTTACAGGGTTCAGCAGTCACTCCCAGCTGATTCCTTGTTTCGCTAGACATACAAATATTGTCTTTGATATATTCCTCGGAAGTGTAGTGGATGTAATGATCTTATTCCTCCCAATTTCTAAAGTTTTCAATCCTAGGATATATAATCTATTTCCTTCAATCTCCTACCAGGTATAAATCATCCTTATAGACCGTAAAGATCCAGTTCTGTCGGTCTTCCATGATACTGAATGTGTTTCATTCTTTCAGATTTACTCGCGCAGTGTCTGTGGACGATTTTCAGCTTAGAGGGTGACCGTAGTGAAAGATTTTATCCCCACACTGATCATCCCAATGACTCGATAATACATTTTTTTTTTTTGCTGAGTTTAGATTTCATGTAGTCTTTCGTGAGTATGGTAAGGGACTACACAGGGTGATTAAAGTAGATGAGCTGCATTTTGACCTTATACGTCTGCGTAGTTTATGGTTGGACTCAACGCTTGTCCAGGTCTATGGGGGTTTTTAACATTCCCAAAGACGTGCCCTGGTGATGATAATCCTTGAGGATCTAGCTGGCCTGCCATCTCTGCCTTGATCAACGTGTCCTTCAACATACTCGTTACGTCTGCTAAGGAGTTACTCGATGTGACTAAAGGTTCGAGACTACCCAAGATCATGGCCTTTGTAGATATTGTGGGGCCTGTTCACTATTGTTCCAGTAGACAGGACAATTTACTTCTTATCTTACCAACGAATACCACTACCCAAGGTCTTGTGCAATAGGTTGCGGCAGATGTTGAAACCTTGTACAACTGAAGCAACATTCCGCTGTTCTGAAGGAAAGGTGTACTTGAAAGTGGGTGGTGTAGCATTGGGTCCCGTCTGAATGTCCCGATCGACCAGGCATTCATGTCCCACGCACAGACTGTGGTCTAAGACCAGCGTGGTATCAAACCAGAATCCACCGCCTGTACGTCGACAATATCCTCGTGTACAGAGACAGTGAGAACAGAGAAAAGTTAAGAGAGAAGATGCAGAAAGTACCAGGCCTCTAGTTTACCGTGGGGAGAAGTATTAACCAAATGGTTTCGTATTTAACAAATGATGGAGAGCGATTCTTAAATGTTGTCCACTGAAAACATGACGGACGCGGGCCGGTGTGTGAGTGGCGAAGGAGAGAGTATTGACAACTAAGAGGAAACTGTTATGTGGGACTATGTCCGTAGAGCTGTGAGATCATGTTCGTCGTGGCCTCTGCTGGACAGAGAACTACTGAGGATGCGGCAGGTCCTGGCTAGTAATGGTTACTTCAACACCGGTTTGGATACCATCCTGAGGAAACTCTTACAACGGTGCTTGTCATCACCACGAGTAGAGTAGCATAGCAATCTAAATGTGTGCTTTCGGAACACATTATATCCGGCGTATAAGCAGGATGAGAAAGCTGTCAGGGAAATTGTGGCTCAAGCCTGTACCACTGCGGACAACGACCCAATGCTTAGTGATGTCACCACAAAGTAAACCCGGGTGAGAGCTGTTGAGTTTCTACTACTCCAACGTTTCGGCTTGAGCAGTTGCTGCCTGCAGGAAGAAGTGATAAAGATACAAAGTTACAATATTATATATCCTTAAGGCCATTCCCTCATCAACACTGGACGTTGCACCTTGTTCCTCAGCGGTCGGCAGGGTGCCCCGGTCCCCAGCTCCGTCCCCCCTTACAGTTCATCACTGCCGTATTCTCACCTGTAGCTACCCATCTTATGAGACCGTCACGGTTATTAGTCACCTCTGTGGGCAGCCTCGAAGGCTTTCTTCATCCGTGTCTTTCAACCTTTATGTATCATTTTTAGAGACGTTCCCTCCTCGGTAGGTGTTCATGCGTGACTATGTGGTAAACAGGGACATAAGATGTCCTATGATGACGTATATCATACTTAGACCCGTTTCCCCATTGTGAACTTCTGGCTCGGAGCCCGGCCAGGGGAGGTTCTCTGACCATCTTGCCAGAGGAGCTGCTCTGGTTTTCCCAACCAGATTAGCTGCTCCGACCGCCCCACCAAAGGAGAGTCTCCAGCCATCCTGCCTGTGAAGAGCCATCGGCCACCCTGCCACTCTGGCCCTCCTGGTTCCTGTATATAGGGACCAGTTGTCTGGGTCACAGTGCCTACGTCTCTGGTTTAGAGTCACAGTTTACTATAGACCATTCATGATGGTTAAAGATCCCGACTACTCAGTTAAAAAGCTCCTTTGTCGGTCTTAGAACCCCACAGCTGGGTTATAGAGCACATGTTGCTTGTTACAACACACCAGGACTTGATCATTAAACCTCTGTGCACCACTTCCTAGTTATAATGGTCCTTCTTTTATCTATAGAGGAATCTGTATATCTAGAGTCCCCAAACTCGTTCTGGAATGATCCTAATGCCTAGTTACACAGCCCAGTGTTTGTTACAGAGCTCCAATATCTGGTTATGGAGCCAGGATTATAGAGACCATAGCGCCTGGTTATGGAGCCTCACTGGGTTGTTATAGAGCCAGAACACCAGGTTTTAGAACCTCGACAGGTTACCTTTGCCTGGTCAGAAAGTCCCAGTGCATGGTGGCCGGACCCTTGTACCTCCTTGTAAGAATCCGGTTACTCGTTAAAGATTCTTAGTGTCTGGTCATAAGGCCTCGGTGCTTGGTTGTATGCTTCCATTACCTAGCTATAGAGTATTTACCGAGTGAATATCAGAACCTGGCTGTAGTGTACCGTTTTCTATGACCTATTGAGACGAAGGGTGTAAGATAGTTCCGGCCACCACTTCGATACTCGTAAGTCAGAATTATAGTACTTCCCTGGGCGGCTGCAGTCTACAACCTATTGGCACGGAGGATGTAAGATGGTTCTGGGCATCGCCTCAACATCCTAAGTCATAAGGCTAGCACTTTCCTACCTAAGGGGCTGTAGTCTGCAACCTATAACCATATCGAAACCTTTCTTTCTTCTGAAAACAAGTACTGTGCGAAGACTTTAAACGGCTTCATGTACAGAAGGATTTTTGTCAAGTTGTTTATCAGCTATTCCTCTTCAAGCCAAGGAATAATAACATCTACTATCTCTGTATGGCTGATGGTCCCGGTGCCTGGCCCTCACGACAACTAATTGACTGTTGACAGATAACCCGCCAACATTTGGCACACATCACAAACACTCATGACATCAAGTGAATAAATGCCATGTCGGGAACTTGCAAGAAATCAACTGCGATTCTTTAATACCCATGTCCCCTGCCACACCCAGCGAAATCATTCCACCTGCCCCGGAAGCATCTCTCCCTCCCTATCCATCCCGTTCCTCTGTAGGAGTCCCAAACCCTTGGCATTAATACTGCCAAGTACAACACCAAACACCACAAACAACCCTCATCCAAAACAACACTTGACACCGTCTCCCTCCACGTTCCTCGGCATTATCACAGGCGCGACGCCAGCCAACAGTCCTATCCTAACGCACACATCTTAAAGCTCTCGTAACGTGAAGCCTCTGGGGTTATACGGTTGTCCAACAGATCTGTATAAAAACAGAGGGCGGGTCGCTAAGAGACAAGGACATGTGTCCGGTAAATACCCGGCGAAGTCTTTAAGGGTCTTCTGCCCTCACAGTCCGGGTTGGGTCTAGGCTCGTGAGGTGGGTCGTAGTTCGACCAAACTGTCTTAGGCTGTTGGGTTGGACGCTGTTCGACCAAGCTGTCGGAAGCCGCGGTCCACAGGCCCACATAGACTCCCATACAGACTTAACAAATCTAACAACAGCCGTAGCAAAGGACTTTGCAACCGCACTTGTATTCTAAGTTTGCGTATCTACAACAAACGATACAGTTCATCACGAGCAGTATTATTATCCCACCTAACCCACCCCACCTCCGCCGACACTGGAGCAAGACACCTGTTCCCACTATGATAATGCGAGTGACTCAACACCTTTACGATAAGCTTCGGTGATCTTGGTAAAAAGCACTTAAACCCTTGAAGCACGACGGCTCGACCCTTAAAACACGACGATACAACCCCTGAAGCACGACGGCACGAGACTAATATTGTACGACGGCACGACCCTTGAGGCACGAAAGTACGACCCTTGGGTATGAGAGCGGGACCCCGTGGTCTCTTCCTTTAGGGTCTGGTCAAAGCACAGGCCAAGCCCAAGGGTCGTAGAGTCTTGCTCAATTATGGCACCTTCGTGTGCCCAAGGGTCGTGACGTCCTACCTCACGGGATCAAAATTCTACTTTTCCCTCTACATCGTCTCCTTGCTAATCCATGTTACTTAATACTTATATTTTTCCTGATTTTCTCTTGCAAACTTGGTCGCCGCTGACCTATACCACCTCCCACTCTCATTCATCCTTCCTTCATACCCACCTTATTCCGTCACATCCATAGTTAACCAATTATTTTAAATTATATGAGCTCCCCCCCCCCCCCTTTACAATTATTGGATTATACATTTTCCATTTCTTACTCTTTGCTTCATTCTTCACTTCCTTGATCCCATTTCTGTTTCCTATGCAGTGATAAAGTCATCACTCTTGCTCTCTTCCTATCATCCTCTTCATCTACATTCTCAATCTTCTTGTCTTCCTAATACCATCATCAATGTCTTCTCTTCTTGTCTTCCTAATATTCTTAAGATTCTCTCTCTTCCTAGTATTTCCATTCTTCTGCTCCTCCTGATACCTTCATCATTCGTCTGCTCTTCCCATCATCCCCCTAATACTCCTACTCCACTTCCCTAACACCCCCTCATTATTTTCATTTACCTGTTACCTGATATTAGTATTCTCCTCATCCTCACTCTCCTGCTTCTTCTGTACCTGAATATCTTCCTGAAATTCGTTTCATCCTTATCACTTTCGTCATCTACCTCCCTAATACCTTCTCCTCATCCCTAATCACACACAGACACACACACACACACACAAACACACACACACACACAAACACACACACACACCGACACAGACA
>JAUUDZ010015952.1:0-11426 GCA_032361705.1 Panulirus versicolor | reverse complement strand
TATCTGGATGATAACATGATCATAACTATAGTATATTCATGACATCACCTGGATGATGACATAAGAATACTATGATCATTATGTTACTTGGGTAATGAGGTGATCATAACTACACTATAATCATGATGTTACTTGGATGATGACATTTCCATAAGTATACTATGATGATGATGTTACCTGTATGATGACATGATCATAGATATGGTATAATCATGATGTTACCTGGATGACGATATGATCATAACTAAACTACAATCATTTTGTAACATAGATGATGACATCATCAAAACTATAGTATAATCATGATGTTATCTAGTTGATGACACGATCATATCTATAGTAAAATCATGATGTTACCTGGATGATGACATGATCATACGTATAGTATAATCATGATATTACCTGGACGATGACAAGATCATAGCTGTAGTATAATGAAGATGTTACCTGGATGATGACATGATCATAACTATAATATATTCATGATGTTACCTGCGTGATTACATGATCATAACTATACTATAATCATGATATTACCTGGACGATGAAATGATCATAACCATAGTATAACCATGATGTTACCTGGATGATGCCATAATCATAACTCAACTATAATCATGATCTTACCTGGATGATGACATGATCATAACTATAGTATAATCATAATGTTACCTGGTTGATGACATGATCATATCTATACTATAATTTTGATGTTTTCTGGAGGTTCACATGATCATAACTATATTATAATCATGATCTTACCTGGATGATGACATGATCATAACTATACTTTAATCATAATGTTACCTGGATGAAGATATGATCATAGCTATACGGTAATTATGATGTTACCTGTATGATGATACGATCATAACAAAAGTATAATAATGATATTACTTAGATGATGACGTCATCATAACTATAGTATAATCATGATGTTTCCAAGGTGATGATCATAACTATGGTATAATCATGATGTTACCTGGACGATGACTTGATCATAACCATAGTATAATCATGATGTTATATGGATGATGATATGATCAAAACTATACGGTAATGATGTTATCTTTATGTTGACATGATCATAACTACACTATAATCTTGATGTTACCTGGATGATGACATGATCACAACTATACTATAATCATGATGTTACTTTGATGATGACATGATCATCATAACTATAGTATAATCATGATGTTTCCAAGATAATGACCATAACTATGGTATAATCATGATGTTACCTGGATGATGACATGATCACAATTATAGTATAATTATGATGTTATATGGATGATGATATGATCAAAACTATACTGTAATGATGTTATCTTTATGTTGACATGATGATAACTGTACTATAATCGTGATGTTACCTGGACGATGACATGATCATAACTATACTATAATCATGATGTTACTTGGATGATGACATGATCATAACTATAGTATAATCATGATGTTCCCTGGACGATGAGATCATAACATTACTATAATTATGATGTTACGTGGATAACGATATGATCGTAACTATGGTATAATCACGATGTTACCTGCATGATGAATTGACCTTACTATAGTATAATCAAGTTACCTATATGATAACATGGTCATAACTATAGTATAATCATTATGTTAACTGTATGATGAAGTGATTATAAGTATAGTATATTCATGATGTTATATGGATTATGACACGATCATAGCTATACTGCAATCATGATGTTACCTGGATGATGAAATGATCATAACTATACCATAATCATGATTTCACCTGGATGGTGACATGATCATAATTATAGTATAATCATGATGTTACCTGTATGATGACATGATCATAACTATAGTATAATCATAATGTTACCCGTATGATGACATGAAAATAGCTATAGTATAATCATGATGTTCAGTGGATGATGATATGGTCATAACCGTACTAAAATCATGATGTTACCTGTATGATACCATGATCATAACAAGTATAATCAATATTAATTGGATGATGACATGATCATACCTATAGTATAATCATGATGTTTCCTGGATGGTGACACGATCATAGCTATGGTATAATCCTGATGTTATCTGGATGATGACATAATCATAAGTATACTATGATCATGATATTCGGATGATGATAGGATCATAACTATACTATAATCATGATATTACCTTTATGATGACATGATCAAAACTGTACTATAATCATGATGTTACCTGTATGATGACTTGATCATAACAATACTATATTCATGATATTATCGGGATGATGACATGATCATAACTATAGCATAGTCATGATATTACCTGGAGGATATGATCATAACAATGTTATAATCATGATGTTCCTGGATGGTAAAATGATGGTAACTATAGTATAATCATGATGTTATCTGGATGCGACAAGATCATCATTATTCCATAATCATGATGTTACCTGAATGATGACATGATAATAACTGTACTATAATCATGATGTTACCTTCAAGATGACATAGTCACAACTATAGTGTAATCATGATGTTAACTAGATGATGACACGGCCATAACTGTACTATGATCATGATGTTACCTGGATTACGACATGATCATAACTATTGCATAATCATGAAGTTACCTGGATAATGATATGATCTTATCTATACTATAATCATGATGTTACCTGGATAATGACATCATCATAACTATAGTATAATCATAATGTTACCTGGATGATGACATGACCATAACTATTTCATGATTATTATGTTACCTGGATGATATGATCATTACTGCATAATCATGACGTTACCTGCACGATGATATGATCATAACTACTATAATCATGTTCTTCGGGGATGAGGACATGATCATACCTATAGTACAATCGTGATGTTACCTGGATGATGACATGATCATAACGATACTATAATAATGTTGTTCCGGGATCATGACATGATCATACCTATAGCACAATCATGATGTTGCCTGGATGATGACATGATCATATCTATAATATAATCATGGTATTACCTGGATGATGACATGATCATAATCATAGTATAATCATGATATTACCTGGATGATTGATATGCTCATGACTATGCTATAACTATGATGTTGTCTGGATGATGACTTGATCATAACTATACTATAATTATGTTGTAACCTGGATGATGACATCATGAAAGCTATAATATAATCATGATCTTACCTGGGTGACGAATGATCATAACTATAGCATAATCAAGATGTCGCCTGGATGATGTCATGATCTTAACTGTAGTAAAATCAAGATGTTACCTGGTTGACGACATGATCATAACTATACTATAATCATGATCTTACCTCGAAGATGACATGATAACTCTACTATAACCACGATGTTACCTAAATGATGTATTCAAAACGATAGTGTAATTATGATGCTACCTGTATGATGATATGATCATAACTATAGCATAATCATGATGTTACCTTCTTAATGACTTGATCACAACTATACCATAATCATGATGTTATTTGTATGATGACATGACCATAACAATAGCATAATCATGATGTTACAAGGATGATGACATGATCATAACCGAATGATAATCATAAAGTTAACTGTATGATTACATGATCGGAACAAAAGTATAATGATGTTACTTGTATGATGACATGATCATAACTATAGTGTAATCAAGATGTTACCTGGTTGACGACATGATCATAACTATAGTATAATCATGATGTTACCCGGAAGATGACATGATAATAACTATACTATAATCACTCTCTTACCTGGATGATGGTATGATCATAACTATGCTAGAGTCATGATGTTACC
This sequence comes from Panulirus versicolor, assembly GCA_032361705.1. Classification (NCBI taxonomy): domain Eukaryota; kingdom Metazoa; phylum Arthropoda; class Malacostraca; order Decapoda; family Palinuridae; genus Panulirus; species Panulirus versicolor. Next base: position 7,609 of record JAUUDZ010015952.1, on the reverse strand, counting down.
TGGATAATGACATGATCATAACGATACTATAATCATATTGTTACCGGGATGATGACATCATCAACACTATAGTGTAATCATAACGTTGCCTGGATGATGACATTATCAGAACCATACTATAATTATGTCGATGCCTTGATGATGTCATGATGATGATTATAGCATAATCAATATGTTACCAGGAAGATGACATGATAGTAACTATAGTATAACCCTGATGTTACCTGGATGATGACATTGTTATAACTATACCATAATTATGTTACCTAAATGTTGACATGATCATAACTATAGTATAATCATGATGTTACGTGGATAATGACATGATCATAACTATAGTATAATCATTATGTTACCTTTATGATGACATATTCATAACATATACTCTAATCATGATGTTACCTGGATGATGATATGATCATAACTATAGTATAGTCATGATGTTACCTGAATGATGACCTCATCATAACTAATCTAAGATCAAGATGTTACCTGGATAATGATATGATCATAATTATACTATAATCATGATGTTACCTGGAAGATGACTTGATCATAGCCATAGTTTGATCATGATTTACCTGGATGATGACATGTTCATAACTATAGTATATTTATGATGATATGATCCAATCTATACTATAATCATGATGTTAACTGGATGTTGACATGATCATAACTATATCATAATTATGATATTACCTGGATGATGACATGATCATAACTATACTATAATCATGTCACCTGAATGATGACATGATCGTATCTATACTATGATCATGATATTACCTGGATGATGACATGGTCATAACTATAGTATAATCATGATGTTACCTGGATGATGACATGTTCATAACTATACTACAATCATGGTGTTACTTAGATGATGACATGATCATAACTATGGTATAATCATGATGCTACCTAGATGATGACATGATCATAACTAAACTATAATCATGTTGCAACCCGAATGATGACATCATCAAAACTATAGTATAATCATGATGTTACCTGGATGATAATGTGATCATATTTATAGTATAATCATGTCATCTGGATGATGATGTGATTATAACTATAGTATAATCATGATATTACCTGGATGATGATATAATCATAACTGTAGTATAATCGAGATGTTACCTGGTTGACGACATGATCATAACTATACAATAAATCATGATGTTAACTGGAAGATGACATGATAACAACTATACTATAATCATGATGTTGCCTGGTTGATGACATGTTCATAGCGATAGTGTAATTATGATGTTACCTGTAGGATGGCATGATCATAACAACAGCATAATCATGATGTTACCTTTGTGATAAGTTTATCATAACTATACTATAATCATGATGTTACTTGTATGGTCACATGGTCATAACAATAGTATGATCATGATGTTACATGGATGACGACATGATCATAACTATACTATAATCATGATGATACCTGGATGATGACATGATCATCACTATAGTGTAATCGGAATGTTATCTAGATGATGACATAATCATATCTATACTATAATAATGATGTTATCTGCATGTTGACATGATCATCACTACATTATAATCATGATGTTACCTGGATGATGACATGACCTTAACTATATCATAATCATGATATTACCTTTATGATGACATGTTCATAACAAAAGTATAATCATGATATTACTTGGATGATGACACGATCATAACTATAGTATAATCCAGATGTTTTCAGGGTGATGACAAGCTATGGTATAATCTATGGTATAAGCTATGGTATAAGCTATGGTATAATAGCTATGGTATAATCATGATGTTACCTGGATGGTGTCATGAACATAACTATAGTATAATCCTGATGTTATATGGTTGATGATATGATCATAACTATACTGAAATCATGATGTTATCTTTATGATGACATGATCATAACAATACTGTAATCTTGATGTTACCTGGATGATGCCATGAACATAACTATACTATAGTCATGATGCTACCTGGATGATGACGTGATCATAACTATAGTATAATCATGATGTTACCTGGATGATGATATCATAACTATAGGATAATCATGATGTAACCTGAATGATGATATGCTCATAACTAATCTAAGATTGAGATGTTACCTGGATGATGATATGATCATGACTATACTATAATCATGATGTTACCTGGAAGATGACTTGATCATAACTACAATATAACCATGATCTTACCTGGATGATGACATGTTCATAACTATAGCATAATTATGATGTTGCCTGGATGATGACATGATCCAATCTATACTATAATCATAATGTTACCTGGATGCTGACATGATCATAACTGTTGAAATTATGATACTACCTGGATGATGACATGATTATAACTATACTATAATCATAATGTTACCTGAATGACGATATGATCAATACTATACTATGATCATGATGTTTCCTGGATGATGATATGATCATAACTATACTATAATTATGATGTTACCTGGATGTTGACATGTTCATAACTTTACTATAATCATGATGTTACTTGGACGATGATATGTTCATGATTATACCTAAACTATAATCATGTTATAACCTGGATGATGATGTCATCAAAACTATAGTATAATCATGATGTTAACTGGATGATGACATGATCATATCTGTAGTATAATCGTGATCTCACCTGGATGATGACATAATTATAACTATAGTATAATCATGATATTACCTGGATGATGACATGATCATAACTGCAGCATAATCAAGATGTTACCTGGTTGACGACATGATCTTAACTATATTATGAATCATGATGTTACCTGGAAGATGACATGAAATAACTACACTATAGTCATGATGTTACCTGGGCGATGACATGATCATAACTGTAGTATAATCATGATATTACGTGGAGGATGACATGATCATAACTATACTATATCATGATGTTATCTGGATGATGATATGTTCATAACGATAGCGTAATTATGATTTTACCTGTATGATGACATGATCATAACTATAGCATAATCATGATTGTTACCTTCGTGATGACTTGACCATAACTATACCATAATCATGATGTTACTTATATGATGACATGATCACAACAATAGTATGATCATGATGTTACATGGATGATGACATCATCATAACTGAGCTATAATCATGACGTTAATTGTATGGTGACATGATCATAAAAGTATAATGATGATGTTACTTGTAGGATGACATGATCATAACTATAGCATGATCATAGTATTTCCTGGATGATGACATGATCATGACTATTGTATAATCAGATGTTACCTGGATGATGACATGCTCATAACTATAGTATAATCATGATGTTACCTGGATAATGATATGATCATACATATACTATAATCATTATGTTACCTGGATAATGACATCATCATAACCATACTATAGATTTGATGTTACTTGGATGAAGACATGATCATAACTATACTATAATCATGATGTTACCTGGATGATGACATGATCATAACTGTAGTATAATCATGGTGTTACGTGGAGGATAACATGCTCATAACATTACTATGGTCATGATGTTGCCTGGATGATGAAATGATCATAACTACAGTATAATCACGATATTGCTTGGATGATGACAAGATCATAACTATTCTATAATCATGGTGTTACCTGGATAATGATATGGTCATCTCTATACTATAATCATGATTATACCTGCAAGATGACATGATCACAACTATAGTAATTCATGATGCTACCTGGATGATGACACGATCATAATTATGCTATAATCACGATGTTACATGGATGATGACATGATCATAACTATAGCATAATCACGATATTACCTGTATAATGACATGATCATAAGTATACTACAATCATGATGTTACCTGGATAATGAAAGTGTAATAACTATCGTATAATCATAATGTTACCTGGATGATGATATGACTATAGCTATAATATAATCACGATGTCACCTGGATGACTTGATCATAACTATTCAATAACTATTCAATGGTTTACCTGGATGGTGACATGATCATAGCTATAGTATAATCATGATATTACCCGGATGATGACATGATCAAATGTATAGTATAATCATAATGTTACCTGGATGATGAGTTGATCTTAGCTGTAGTAATCATGATATTGACTTTATGATGACATGCTCATAACTATACTATAATCATAATATTACACGGATGATGACATGATCATAACTGTACTCTAATCATGTTGTTACCTGGATGGTGACGTCATAAACATACCATAATCATGATATTAAATGGATGATGATATGATCATAAATATGGTATAATAATGATGTTACCTGGATGATGATGCGATCTTAGTTATAGTAATCATATTATTGACCTATTGATGACATGATCATAGCTATACTCTAATCATAATGTTACCTGGATGATGACATGATTATAAATATAGCATAATCATAATGTTACCTGGATGATGAGACGATCATAACCATACTATAATTATGATTTTACCTGGATAATGACGTGATCATAACTATACTATTCATGATTATATCTGGATGATGACATGATTATAAATGTATTATACCCAAGATGTTACTTGGATGATGACATGACCATGACTATAGTATGATAATAATGTTGCCTGGATGATGACATGATCAAAACTATCCATAGTATAATCTTGATGTTGCCTGGATGATGTCATGATCATAACTATAGTATAATCATCATGTTACCTGGATGATGACATGATCATAACTATAGCATAATCATGATATTACCTGGTTAATGACATGATCATAACTATACAGAAATCATGATGTTACCTGGATAATCACATGATCTTAACTATAGTATAATCATAATGTTACCTGAATTATGACATGACCATAACTATACTATAATCATGTTACCTCGATGATGACATGATAATAACTATACCTTAATCATTTTGTAACGTGGATAATGAAATCATCATAACTATAGTATAATTATGATATTACCCGGATGATGAGATGATCATATCTACTGTATAATCATGATGTTACCTGGATGATGACGTGATCATAGCTATAGTATAATAACGGTATTACCTGGATTATTACATGATCATAACTATACTATAATCATAATGTTACCTGGATGATGACATGATCATAATTATAGAATAATAATAGTTTTACCTGGATGATGACATGATCATATCTATACTATAATCATGTTACCTGGATGCTGACATGATCATAACTACATTATAATTATGATATTACCTTGATGATGATATGATCATAAATATACTATTATCATAATGTTATCTGAATGATGACATGATCTTAATCATACTACAATCGTGATGTTACCTGGATGATGACATGATCATAACTATACTACAATCATGATGTTACCTGGATGATAACATGATCATAACTATACTATAATCATGATGTTACCTGGATGTTGATATGATCATAATTACAGTATGATCATGATGTTTCCTGGATGATGACATGATCATAAATATACTATAATCATTATGTTAACTGGATGATGATATGATCATGACTATAGCATAATCTTGATATCTGGATGTGACATGATCATAACTATAGTATAATAAGGATGTTACCTGGATGATGACATTATCATATCTATACTATAATCATCATGTTACCTAGATGCTGACATGATCACAACTATACTATAATCATGATGATACTTGGATGATGACATGATCCTAACTTTACTATAATCACGATGTAACCTGGATGATGACTTGATCATAACAACAGTATAATAATGATTTTACCTGGATGTTGACATGATCATAACTATACTATAATCATGATGTTACCTGGATGATGACATGAATTTAACTATAGTATAATAATGGTGTTAAATGGATGATGACATGATCATATCTATACTATAATCATGATGTTACCTTGATGATGACATGATTCTAACTACTGTATAATAATGGTGTTACCTGGATGCAGACATGATCATAACTATATTATAATTATGATTTTACCTGGATGATGACATGATCATAACTATATTATACTCATAATGTTACCTGGATGATGACATGATCATAACTATACTATGGTCATGATGTTACCTGGATGATGACATGATCCTAATTATACACTATATTCATGATGCTACCTGGATGCTGATATGATCATTACTATAATCATGATGTTACATGGATGATGACATGATCATAATTATAGTATAATATTGATGTTACCTGGATGATGACATGATCATAAATATATTATAATCATTTCGTTACCTGGATGATGACACGATTATAACTATAACATAATCACGATGTTACCTAAATGATGACATGGTCATAACGATATGATAATCATGATGTTACCTTGATGATGACAGGATCATAACTATAGTATAATCATCATGTTACCTGGATGATGACATGATCATAAGTATAGTATAATGATGATGTTGCCTGGATGATGACATGATCATAACTCTGGTATAATCACGATGTGACCTGGATTATTACATGATCATAACTATTCTTTAATCATGATGTTATCTGGATGATGACATGATCATAACTTTACTATGATCATGATGTTACTTGAATGTTGACATGATCATAACTATAGTATAATAATGATGTTCCGTGGATGATGACATGAGCATAACTATACTATAATCATGTTGTTACCTGGATGACGACATGATCATAATTATAGTATAATCATGATCTTACCTAGATGATGACGTGATCATAAATATACTATAATCATGTTACCTGGATGATGACATAATCATAACTATCGTTAAATTATCATGTTAACTGGATGATAGTATGATCATAACTATAGGATAGTCATGATTTTATCTTGATGATGACATTATCATTACTATAATATAATCATGATGTTACCTGGATGATGATGTGATCATAACTGCACTATAACTATTATGTTACCTGGATGACGACATGATCATAACTCTGGTATAATCATGATGCTACCTTGATTATGACATGATAATAACTATTCTTTAATCATGACGTTACCTGGATGATGACATGATCAAACTATACAATAATTATCATGTTACTTGGATGTTGACATGATCATAACTATAGTATAATCATGATGTTACCTGAATGATGACGTGATCATAACTATACTATAACCATAATGTTACCTGGATGATGTTATGATCAAACTATACTCTAATTATAATGTTACCTGGATGATGACATGATCATAACTATACTATAATCATTATGTTACCTGGATGATGACATGATCATAACTATGGCATGATCATGATGTCACCTGGATGATGACATGATCATAACTATCTTTTAATTACCATGTTAACTGGATGATGGCATGATCATAACTCTAGTATAATCATGATGTTTCCTTGATGATGACATGATCATAACTATACTATAATAATGATGTTACCTGGATGATGACATGAGGGTCTACTTGACTCTGGAATTGGAAGATGTGCAATTATTACTAACATGAGGGTCTACTTGACTCTGGTATTGGAAGATGTGCAATTATTACTAACATGAGGGTCTACTTGACTCTGGTATTGGAAGAT
>JAUUDZ010015941.1:0-11427 GCA_032361705.1 Panulirus versicolor | reverse complement strand
GATTAAAATCCTGTGAACCCACATCCTCATCTAAAGTTCTATTTTTCGGTTTCTCGTATACAACTTCTATGCTACGATCCTTATCTTCAATAATTTCTATGTCACTATCTTTATCAGATATCTGAGACTCTTCCTCATTTTCAACCTCCACTTCAGGTGAATTATTCATCCTTTCAGGCATGGGAAGGGATCTCCTCGCAAACTTAACTTCACTATCAATGCTTTCCTCTGAATGTAAAAATTTTTCTGGTGGATCTTTACTTTCTTCTTGACAGCTACTTTCCTCCTCAGTGTCAGCAAGAAGTCGTCTTGGAAAGTTATCCTTCTCTTCTTGCCCACTGCTTTCCTCTTCTGTGTCAACTGGAAATTGTCTTGGAGGATTATCACACTGTTCCTGTTTACCACATTTTTCCACTGTAAAACTATCAGCCTGGCAACTTAGTCGATCATCAACTTTCTCAATAAAACTAGTAGGCTTGAAAGTGAGGCATTTTGCTATGCCAGTAAGATGTGGAGGCTTTATGGTTCTGAGTGGTAGTTTCTGCTGCTTTGGACTAATCTCTACATCTTTGTGTGTTAAAGAGGAATAATCTACAATAACCCTCTCCTCTCCAGATTCCCCTGTTTCACTTGTATCTTCAGTTCGACGGAGCTTGAAAGGGATTTGGGAAGGTTCTGACTCAGGTGTAATATTGTCCTGATCACTTCTCTTGCGCTTTGTGGGTGATGACTGAGGAGAACTCTCAGGGGGTAATGTATGAGATCCTGATGGTATACTGGAGGATGGAGTATCTGGAAAAAACCTGCAAATGGTTTGAATTAATTGCACATCTTAACTGAAGCATAATTCATATCAAAATAACTACTAGTAATACTAAGAATATCTTTTTTTCATACTTTGTCACTGTCTCCCATGTAAGCGAGGTAGCACAAGGAAACAGACGAAAGAATGGCACAACCCACTCACATACACATGTATATACATAAACGTCCACAAACGCACATATACATACATATACATACACAGACATACACATATATACACATACATATTCATACATGCTGCCTTCATCCATTCCCACTGCCACCCCACCACACATGAAAATGGCATCCCCTCTCCCCGCGTGCGTGCGAGGTAGTGCTAGGAAAAGACAACAAAGCTGTCATGTGTAATGCATCAAAACCACACCTCCCTTTCCACATCCAGGCCCCACAAAACTTTCCATGATTCACCCCAGATGCTTCACATGCCCTAGTTCAATCCATTGACAGCACATCGACCCTGGTATACCATATCGTTCCAATCCACTGACAGCACATCGACCCTGGTATACCACATCGTTCCAATTCACTCTATTCCTTGCATGCCTTTCACCCTCCCGTACCTTCAGGACCCGATCGCTCAAAATCTTTTTCACTCCATCCTTCCATCTCCAATTTACCAAATCATTCTCCAATAATGAGGTGGCCTTGGTCAGGGCATTCAGTTGCCACTGCCGTCTTAGGTAAATAAAAAGAAAAAAAATTGCAGTAGTATTTCAGCTCATACAAGCATTTGTGATAAAAGTAGTGAAGTAGACTACTTCTTGTTTTTTCTGATGATGCAATTATGTGACTAATACACAAAGAAAATCAACAAAGAATATAAATATATAAGAAGATATAGCAAGAGTGAATTCACCTTCCTATTTTCCCATTTTCTTTGAGTGTGCATGCTGATCCCCTAAGTTGAAAAAAAGAAATTGAGTCCTGGTCAAAAGATCCCTCATCCAGATCCAAATCTTTACATAAGTAATGCTGAACACGAAGTTGAACAGAAAGTTGAACATGTCATGTTTCAAGACATACAACTGCCTTCACAACTACTACCTACAAGAAGGCAGCAGTTGATGGGCAGCCAACAACCATGGAGGTATGTTACTAGTACTACCCGCCTAGGTATTGTAAGGGTTAGTGACATTTGTGTAGTGAGCCAGTGCTTCAGTGGTTGTCAAGTTGCACTCCTTTGACCCTGCCAGCTGTCTCTTTTTCTTTGTCACCCACACATTGACTACTGGCATTCTATCCACAAATACACAATCTCTCCTTGTCATACATAATTCTCGACAACACTTAAGTCACACTTAAGCAACATGACCTAGCCCTGCCTTTCAGCAAAATGGTAAGAGCACTAGATAAAAATAGTAAGTAGGAACATTTAAGCAGGAGCATTAGGTAGAAACATTACGTAGAAGTAGTAGGTAGGAACTAGGTGGTAGTAGTAGTCAGCAGTAACAATAAGTAGCAGCCTCTGCAATCACTGCGCTACAGTTGCCCTCCACCTGTGGCCTGTTAAGGGTGAAACACTATAGGATAAGAAGCAGCACTGCAGTTCACTAGTTATGAAGATTCTACTGTCGTAACCAAACCCATGAGGGAGTTTCAGTTGGGAGCAGGCGTCCAATATATAGATAGACAGCCATCACTACAAATTTCTTGTAAATTTGCTATTGTGAAAATAATCATCAATAAATCACACCAATCATAACAAGAAAAGGTTTATAATAAATATCAATACATCAACAATCTATAAATGATAACTTACGTGTTAGCAACTCACTTGATATTTAGGTCTAACCCCACTTCCCAATGTTTTATGCTGATTCTTCTACAAAACCTCTTAACATTACCAGACAGATAATGATGAACAAAATATGCTTTTCAATACAATATTCTTCTCTGTCATATGAATATCTTTGAGAACTATCAGGTTAGATACACTTCTTATTAACCTGAAGAATGTGAATTCTCAGGGTAGGAAAGAATACAAAAATGATAAGGGGATTATACTTTACATGCGGTCATTAGAAACACCAAAGAATGTTCGATAGTTCAACAAAAAAATTGAACAGGACCTGTGAATGTATCTATGGCATACCATACCAGTCAGGTTATGTAGACCTATGGGCCACAGCCACCAACAGCCTAAGCTGGGTAGTGAAACAAGTTTGAATGGTCTTGGACCTCTGCAATGACTGTTAGGTATATGTTTCAACATTATGGGCTACTGTGAATAAATATCAGTTATTTCATGGTTAAGTAATTACTGAGAGGAATGGTTGGTGATCTGCTACTGCCCATAAGCCATCCACTGTAGGTCTCCATATAAACAAAAAGGCACAAAATGTTCACAAAGCAGACTAAAATAAGAGACTTAATATTTACAGTAACCTGACGGGAAAGAAGAGCCAGAGCAGTCCAGCAAAAACTGGAAATGAGAGGCAAGAGCTCTGGGAGATGAGTGAGTGTCAGCAGTTTTGGTGCAAGAAAACTTGAATGTGAGAAAGGGTAATCTGGCAGCTGAGGGTTTAATTGGGGGGAATGGGGTACCCAGTGTTGTGAATAAGAATGGTTAACAGCTTGTGGAAATCTGTGTGGAAAAAGGTCTGTTGACTGAGAATTCCTGGTTCAAAAGAGGGACTTGGTTTAAGTATATATGGATGATGGTAATGGGGTATTATTGGACCACATATTAATTGATATGTGTACAGAGAAGAGGGGCACCTGGAGGGATCTCTAATTATTACAGATACCCCTCAACTTATGATTGGGTTACATTCCAATAAACCCAATGTAAGTTGAAAATATCATGTCGAAAATACATTTAATACTATACATCTAACCCTACAAACACCATAGCTTAGCCTAGCATACCTTAAATATTCTCAGAACACCTACATTAGCCTACAGTTGGACAAAATCATCTAACACAAAGCCTATCTTGTAATAAAGTGTTGAATATCTCACCTTAATAAAGTAAAAAATCATAAGTCAAACCATTATAAGTCGGGGATCATCTGTAAATGTAGGAGACGGTGAAGGTTTGTTGAGACTTTAGGAAAAGAGATGATATTGGTGGGAAGAGGATCATGAAAGTGATTGACTTTGGGAAGAGGCTTATCAGAAGAGATACCAGGATAGATTGCATGTAGAATGGTAAACAGTGAGAGTATATGAAGCAAAGGGAGTGGGTGACATATGGGAAGTGTTTAGAGAAGCACTGCTTACATGTGTCAGAGAAGTTTGAGGCATGTGGAAGGTGGTAAGTGGAAATGTGAAAAAAGCTTGAGAGTGGAAGGATGAGGAAGTTGAGCTGCTAGTGAAAGAAAAAAAGAGAGGCATATTGGCATTATTTGCATGGAAGGTGTGCAAATGATTGGGAGATATACAGGAGAAAGACACAGGAGGTTAAGAGGAAAGTGCAGGGCTGAAAAAGTGGGGATATAAGAGTTGGAGTTAGTGAGTACTGTATAAATCAACATCAGGACAAATATGAAAATGCTCTCTAAGGGGGTTAATAGTTTGAGAAAAATAAGAGATCAAATGGAAACATTGGTGAAAGGGGCAAATGGGAAGTGGTAACAAGCAGAAGTGACAAGGAAAGATGGAGTGAGTATCCCGAAGGGTTATCAAATGTGTTCAATAATAAGGTGGTAGATGTTGGAAGTTTTGGATGTAGAAGTATGCGAAGTAATCTGTTGAAAATAGGAGAGGTGGTGAAAGCCTTCTGCAAAATGAAGTGTGATAAAGTGGCTAGAATGGATGGGATTGCAGTAGAATGTCTTTAAAAAGGGGTTGATGGTATTGTTGACTGGTTAGTTAGGATTTTCGCAGTATGTAAGGCTCATGGCCAGAAGCCTGAAGATTGGTGATATGCCTGTATTGTGCCATTGTATTGAAGCAAGGAGGACAAAAGTAAATGCTCAGATAACAGAGATATAAGTTTGTTAAACGCATAAGTTGTATTGGAGTGGCAACTGAGAGGGTGGTAGCATGTACAGAGTTGCAGACTCAGAGGAAACAATGTGGTTTCGAGTGGAAGATGATGTGTGGGTCAAGTATCATGTGGTATACTGGGAATGACATGTGGTCAATGAGCTGAACCAGGGAAGACAAAAAAAAAAAAAAAAAGTCTATTGTGCCTGGTTAAGGATAGGAAGGCACTGGGTTTGGTGCATTATAAATGTGTTTGAGAGGTGATGCAAGCAAATGGGGCCATTTTTTCATCTGTCCTTGGTGCTGCCTCAGTAATGCAGGAAGAGTCAAACATTTATGAAAAAAAAAATGTCATGTGTTTAATGTACCACAAAGTAGTCAAATTTGTCATGTATTACAATATAGGTAGCAAGGTCGATCACAGAGTTAGCAAACTTATTAAGAGATACTTTTAGCCATAACCACAGCTTAGCTTAGCTTACTGCCTCCTCGCCTTTGATGTTGTTTGAGAAACATTCCAACGTGGCAGATGAGCAAGGAGTTTTATGATATCACTGCTGGTGGTGCCATGGGGTATGGCTTAGCAAATGATTGCAGTACTGTTTTTAAACAGATTTCCAAACTGGTTTTAAGACAATTACAATTTTTGCAAGCATTAAAATGTGACTCTGACATAATTGGTCATGTAATACTTCCTAACCTACTCTGGTAAGACAGCTCTGATATCTATATACAGCAAAGGCAAATGAATTTTCTTTAAAACTTCCCAATGCACTTTATTTTTCCTATTCTTATCAAGGAATTATATTCTCAACACCTCACTGATGATGCTAGGACAACAGAATGTATATGCTAGTGCTGTTAAACAAAAACTAGCATTAGGGTTGCAGCTTTTGTGTTAAAAATAGCATTACACCAGTCCCCACTATACAGGTGTTCAAGTTAAAAGTATATGAGTGTGCAAATGTACAAACAACAAATCTGACATATGAGGCAAAAATCCACTTAAACAAGCAGGTGTCTACTCTATTCAAATTCACCAAGTGAACCACTTTCAGCTGCGTGCTGCAGTCTGTTTAGGGAGCCAGTGCCACCTATGATGTGCTGTGGCTGTTACTGCTCAGCTGTACACGTATTTATGTAACCACCACCACATACTGACTAGTTTTCACTCTGCTGAACATGTATTCATTCATCTCTGTGCTTCTGTTTCAGTCTGTTGTCCTTGTCCACATGAGCTAAATGTAGTGAGTATTACTTAGATAATTCACAAAAATAACAGAAAAATGGGTGGTACATTACATGGATGAGTTGGCAAGATGAGTAAGCTACCACCCAAAGCAAAACTCAAATTGCATTTAGTAAATGAGGTAAATTGTATTTTTTAAACATTTTTCTACATAATCCTTTTCAGTGGGTTCTTACTTAATCTCTGAACTAATAACTATTTACATATTCAAAAAAATAAGACAAAATGGGTGATAGAATTAATAGTGCTAACTGGTACAGTTTGTACACCGAAACTTACACCAGCAATTGATTCAAAACATCATCTTATACTCAGTGACTGATACAGTAACTCCTTTTTCTTACCAGTGGTCCCTGTTTCCCAAGTCAGTGGGGTAGCATCAAGAACAAAGAAATGGCCTCATTCCCATGCACTTACTCTTCAGCTGTTATGTATAATGCACCAAAATCACAGCCCTTCCATCTACAACCAGGGCCCCCACACCTCTTTGTGGTTTTCCCTAATCATTTCATATGCCCTCCTTCTGGCCAGTGTCATCATGTCACCCTCTACATACGATGTTATTCTCTATCAAGTATGCTCAGGCTCAAAGCACTCAAAACCTTTTCCACTTCATTCCTCCATCTCCACTTCAGTTTTATGTTTCTCCTTGTCCCCTCCACTTCTGACATATTGACTCTGTCAACCTTTCCTCCCTCATGTTCTCCATATGCCCAAACCATTTAAGAATACCCTTTCTAGTTCTCTCAACAGTAAATTGCATTTTCACATATTTTTTCTATACAGTTCTCTTCAGTATATTCTTACCAAATGCATGAACTAATAATCATTAATAAACATAAATATATAATACAGCAGATGGAAGAGTTAGCACTATGAGGATGCTGGCACCCATGGCAGAACTCAAATTATACTAGGTAAAAATGATGTGGTAAATTGTATTCTTTATATATTTTGTCTACACAACTCTCTTCTGCAGGTTCTTACTTAATTCTTCAACATTAACTATTTACATATTCAGAAAAATAATGGAGAAAATGGATGGTATAGATGGAATTGCTATATAGCACATTAATGTTAGTGATCACCTCCCATTCAAGATAATCAAATCATACTTGGTGAATGGTATGATGAATTATACTTTCCATGTACTTTTTTGACACAGTTCTCTTCAGTAGGTTCTTTCCTAATGCAAGAACTAATAATTATTTTGATACTAATAAGAATAATGGAGAAAATGAGCAACAGATGTTAAAGTGAACATGCCTGAAGAATAAAGCATACAAAAGCTTGCGTATATGGTAAAGCTTTCAAAATACTGTCAGTATATGACATGGCAAACTGTACTCTTATCAAACTAAATAACTAATTACCATTTAATTATTCACAAAAATAACAGCGATAATGGGCGGCAGACTTGGAACCAAAGTACCCAGCACCCAGGGCCAGGAATACAAACTCCTCCTCCATTATATTCATCTAAATGGAAAAACAAGCTCCAATCAATTAGCTTCTGCTATACCAACAACTTTCCTAGGAATGCAACCCATTCATATCATGGGGACCATCCTTATCCTAATTAAGGTGGTACAAGTTTTTACCACTAATTCGATACTGGTAATCAAGATTTATAAATGAAAAGATTCATCCAATTTATAATCTAATAAAATCATATTTTGTGTATTTATTACTGCTTCTCCCACTTTATAGAGGTAGTGTCAGAAACTAACGAACAACTGCATCACTTGCGTACATCTACTCTCTAGCTATCATGATAAAAACAGTATTAATCATAATGATGATAATAATAATAATAATAATAATAATAATAATAATAATAATATCAATAATAATAACAATAATAATAATAATAATAATAATAATAATAATAATATAATAATCACCAGGGGAGAAAAGCACATATGATAGTTTCACTTTATTAAATATATCTGTCAAGTAACTTATTACAGTGTGAGCAAAAATAATGTTGCACTGTACAAAACATTTGGAGTTTATCATAAGAAAAAAAAAAATCTTACAGTACGTTCAGGTATGGTGGCTACCGATCAATAATATAACATGATAAACAAAATTATTTTCAGACAAAATTTCAATGAAAAACAAATAACATCTTACAGTACAAAAAAATCAAACTATTTTTTTCCAAGCATCAAAGAACGCATATGGAAAAAGATATATGAAACCATCAATTATGTAATTATGGGATATATGAATAAGACTACAGTATCATAACCATAATAAATGACAATCTAGCTACAGCAGCATCATACGCCTGCTGCAGAAAAATCCATAGTATAATAAAATAATGAAAAACACACCCTTCCGACATTTCGTTGGTTAATATGTATCAAAAAAAGTAAAAAGTATACAGATATGGGAAAAAAAATGCTGGTACCAGAACCAAAACCTGGCCAAGGCATGACTCAGAAAAAAAAAGAAAGGCAATAAAGGTATAAAAAAAATTATATATATATGATAAAATTTTCACGAGTGACATTAATTGGAGGTAATAATTTTCTGATGACACCCAAAAATATATAATAAACAATGAAAGACCTCCTGCTTCTACCACATAAAAACAGAGCTCAAAGTTCAAAAAGTGCAGTTAAACAACTCTGAAGATGACTACACCAGAGGTCTAAGCATTTAAAATGCACAGCACAATCCCTCAAATGACCATAAAGCCTGAATGTGTCACTGGATGAACATAATTTCTTTACTAACAATGCAGCAGTCAGTTCCCTCAATTGGAGGGTTCATACATAATGCCACTATTTATATGAAAGAAAATTTACAAGATAAAACAATCTTCTGGCTGAAAACACTATCATTGAAAAAAAATCAATAATTAAACCATGGAACAGGTAGATAGCTCTGTGTACTCTTCTTTTCACCTACAAAAAAACAAACTGGAACAGGTTGATTGCATTATGTATTTTTTTTTAGCTCCTGCAGGTAGCCTGTTTTTGTCACTCAAAACATACACACGGACCGGCCTCAGTACCGACTGTAACCGCCGCTGCCTGAGGTACTACTCATGCCGGAGAACGATGTGTAGTTTCCTCCACTAAACGATGGTGTGGAGAAGCTGTAGAATGAGGATTGGCCACCCGTGTGGTTGGAATAGCCTGTACCGGTCCCACCACCGCCATAACCGCCACCATAGCCGCCACCACTGCCAATGGGGTTATAGCGATTGGCGGTTCGGTCTGGGGCCATCTTGCCGCCCTGCTGGTACTGACGATTCTGTCGTGGATTGTGGAACAAGAAATCAATGAAAGCACTAACTCAGCACTGTTTAGTGCCCTCACCACATGGGATATTACCATAACAAAAGAGGTTTTAACAATGACCAAAGCCATTAACAGAGACTAAGTAAAACAAAATATAAAAGAATGTAATCAAATGTCTCCACACCAAGGTAATGCACATAATAAAAGAATCTGGTTAGATAACATCTAGTTTCATCCACAAAAAAATAGTCAGATAAGGATGCAACTTATATTTGATTTTCATGTTTAACTGAAAGTACTAAGTACAAAACAATCACTACCATGAGCAGTCAAAGACTAACTAGTTTCTTTCCACACATCATACATCATGCCTCATGCAGCATGCAAGGATGAGAGGAAAGGAAGATAGAGTATGAAGGCTTTCCACATGAATTATCAAGTTAAAAGACATGCCAAAATGTTAGCTAAACACAATACAGATTTTCAAAAGATAGAAGATCCCAATTTACCATTAGTATTTGCAAGCAAAACATGTTTTAAGAAAGATTCATAAACCAGTTGACAAAAACATTCATTATCAGTCACTTAAGAAATCAGGCATGTTAGCATTGTTAGATTTCAACAAATGTGAAATTAACAAAGACTTCACAATGGAGCTCACAAAATGGCTAGTGCCAGAAGAGTGTGAACTCTGAGAATGGTGCCAAAGACAAACTTGACTACTGAACCACATAGCAGACAGAGAGGTGATAGCATAATCAAGCAGTTTTGGTGTAAACACAAGAAAACTATGATTATCAATAAGTGTAAAGCCATTCAAAATTAAACTAAGACAAGGAACTTTTGAAGTAAATGACCACATGGTAGCATGGGGATATGGCACACAATTTTCTCTAGGTTTATAACATTACAATTAATGAACTTAAATGTTTTATATGCTGAACATCCTTCCACATGTGGCCACAATTACTTTCACCCGGTTTAAATCTGTGGCAACCTATACAAAACTGGTACAATCTGCTATCTGACATAATGGTCTCACCATGATCTGCAGATTCACTTTAAAATCATCCTTCCATCTATGTTTCTGTGAAGCACATGTTAAAAACAGCTGCTTCGTTTCAAAACAGTGAATCAGAATAAAGGCCTTATCAATCTGAATAACCGTCAAGAAATATCTATCTATCTACATATCTCTTTGATGTCTATTCCCATCAGGAACTCTATCAAAGGGGTGACCATGACAAAAGAGTCTCCATAACTGGAAAACTCCAGTGCTGCTTCTTAGCCTTTCATACCTTACCCTTAACAGGCCACTGGCAAAGGGTAACTCAACGCAGTGTTTTTTTATAGGCCCCTACCAAAATGTACCTACCGACTTCATCTACCTAATGGATATGCTTAACGTTCCAATGTTTTCCTTCTAAATAATGTTCCTACCTACTAATTCTCCCTAATGTTCCACTCTTATTGTTCAAACTATTACTTCTATTTATTGCTCCTACTATTCTGCTAAAAGGCAGGCCGAACACATAATGCTCAGTGCAAGAAAGCCTAGAGTTACAAAGAATAAGCTGTGTGAATGAAGTGTTATCAAGGGTTATGTGTGGCACGGAGAGACTGTATTTTTTGTGAGCAGAATGCCAGCAGTCTACATATGGATCAGGCAGAAAGAAAATACAGCCATCTGGGTAAAAGGAGTGCGGGCCTATTATGTAACTGTCACTAACCCTCCTGATACCCAAGCAGGAAGTAACAGTAATATACCTAGCTGGTAGGTGGCTGTCTACCAACTATTACCTGTCAAGAATTATCAGCACAAATTTCCATGGCCACAAATTTCTATCTACAATGAAGTTACTACAATTAAGTTTTGTCCAAAAAATCTGGAAATGCTATGTTTTATAATATGAAAATCATGGCAGCTTCCCATACTCTGAAAGGGAAGAATGCTATTTTCTGCGTGGCAGGGTAGCAACAGGAATGGACGAAGGCATGAACATGTACATGCGTATATATGTATTTGTCTGTGTATGTATATGTATGCATATGTTGTTATGTATATGGGCATTTATGTATACATATGAGTATATGAGTGGATGGGCCAGTCTTTGTCTGTTTCCTGGCATTACCTCGCTGACACGGGAAACAGCGATTAAGAATAATCAA
>JAUUDZ010015930.1:0-11427 GCA_032361705.1 Panulirus versicolor | reverse complement strand
GGAAGTGGCATAGTATCAGGTCAGGAGTTCGGTAGTAGAGCATCAGGTCAGGAGGGAGGTGGTAGAGCATCAGGTCAGGAGGGAGTTGCTAGAACACCAGGTCAGGGGGGAGGTGCTAGAGTAACAGGTCAGGAGGGAGGCACTAGAGCGTCAGGTCATGAGGGAGGTACTAGAGTATCACGTCAGGAGGGAGGTACTAGAGCGTCACGTCAGGAAGGAGGTGCTAGAATACCAGGTCAGGAGGGAGGTACTAGATTAACAGGTCAGGATGGAGGTACTAGAGCGTCAGGCTAGGAGGGAGGTACTAGAGTACTCTATCAGGTCAAGAGGGAGATGCTAGAGTATCAGGTCAGGAGGGAGATGCTAGAGTATCAGGTCAGTAGGGAGGTACTAGAGCGTCAGGTTAGGAGGGAGGTGCTAGAGCATCCGGTCAGGAGGGAAGTGGCAGAGTATCAGGTCAGGAGGGAGGTTCTAGAGCGTCAGGTCAGGAGGGAGGTACTAGAGCGTCAGGTCAGGAGGGAGGTACTAGAGTATCAGGTCAGGAGGTAGGTACAAGAGCATCAGGTCAGGAGGGAGGTAGTAGAGCGTTAGGTCAGGAGGGATGTGCTAGAGCGTCAGGTAAGGAGGGAGGTACTAGAGTATCAGGTCAGGAGGGAGGTGCTAGAGTATCAGGTCAGGAGGGACGTCCTAGAGCGTCAGGTCAGGAGGGAGGTGCTAGAGCGTCAGGTCAGGAGGGATGCGCTAGAGTATCAGGTCAGGAGGAATGTGCTAGAGTATCAGGTCAGGAGGAAGATATTAGAACATCATGTCAGGAGGGAGGTGCTAGAGCATTGGTCAGGAGGGCGGTACTAGAGCATCAAGTCAGGAGGGAGGTACTAGAGTATCAGGTCAGGAGGGAGGTACAAGAGTATCAGGTCAGGAGGTAGGTGCTAGGGTATCAAGTCAGGAGGGAGGTACTAGAGCGTCAGGTCATGAGGGAGGTGCTAGAGCATCAGGTCAGGAGGAACTTACTAGAGCGTCAGGTCAGGAGGGAGGTGCTAGAGCATAAGGTCAGGAGGAAGGCGCTAAAGTATCAGGTGAGGAGGTAGGTGCTATAGCATAAGGTCAGGAGGGAAGTGCTAGAGCATCAGTTCAGGAGGGAGGTACTAGAGCATCAGGTCAGGAATTTCGTACTAGAGCATCAGGTAGGAGGGAAATGCCAGAGCATCAGGTGAGGAGGGAGGTACTAGACATCAGGTCAGGAGGGAGGTGCTAGAGCATCAGGTTAGGAGGGAGGTACAAAGCATCAGGTCAAGAGTTTGGTACTAGAGCATCAGGTCAGGAGGGAAGTGCTAGAGCATCAGGTCAGGAGGGAGGTGCTAGAGCATCAGGTCAGGAGGGAGGTACTAAAGCATCAGGTCAGGAGTTTGGTACTAGAGCATCTTGTCAGGAGGGAAGTGCTAGAGCATCAGGTCAGGAGGGAGGCTGTAGAGCATCAGGTCAGGAGGGAGGTGCTAGAGCGTCAGGTCAGGAGGAAGGTACTAGAGCATCAGGTCAGGAGGGAATTGCTAGAGCATCAGGTCTAGAGGGAGGTACTAGAGCATCAGGTAAGGAGGGAGGTACTAGAGCATGAGGTCGGGAGGGAGGTGGTAGAGTATCAGGTCAGGAGGGAAGTGGCATAGTATTAGGTCAGGAGGGAGGTACTAGAGCATCAGGTCAGGAGGGAGGTGCTAGATCTTCAGGTCAGGAAGGAATTGCTAGAGTATCAGGTCAGGAGGGAAGTACTAGAGCGTCACGTCAGGAGGGAGGTACTAGAATATTAGGTCATGAGGGAGGTACTAGAGTATCAGGTCAGGAGGGAGGTACTAGAGCGTCAGGTCATGAAGGAGGTACTAGAGTATCAGGTCAGGAGGGAGATGCTAGAGTATCAGGTCAGGAGGGAGATGCTAGAGTATCAGGTCAGGAGGGAGGTACTAGAGCGTCAGGTCAGGAGGGAGGTGCTAGAGCATCTGGTCAGGAGGGAAGTGGTAGAGTATCAGGTCAGGAGGGAGGTACTAGAGCGTCAGGTCAGGAGGGAGGTACTAGAGTATCAGGTCAGGAAGTAGGTACAAGAGTAACAGGTCAGGAGGGAGGTAGTAGAGCGTTAGGTCAGGAGGGATGTGCTAGAGCGTCAGGTCAGGAGGGAGGTACTAGAGTATCAGGTCAGGAGGTAGGTACAAGAGTATCAGGTCAGGAGGGAGTTGCTAGAGAATCAGGATAGGAGGGATGTACTAGAGCGTCAGGTCAGGAGGGAGGGCTAGAGTATCAGGTCAGGAGGGACGTAATAGAGCGTCAGGTCAAGAGGGAGGTGGTAGAGCATAAGGTCAGGAGTGAGGCGCTAGAGTATGAGGTCAGGAGGGAGGTGCTATAGCATAAAGTCAGGAGGGAAGTGCTAGATCATCAGGTCAGGAGGGAGGTACTAGAGCATCAGGTCAGGAATTTCGTACTAGAGCATCAGGTCAGGAATTTCGTACTAGAGCATCAGGTCAGGAATTTCGTACTAGAGCATCAGGTGAGGAGGGAGGTACTAGACATCAGGTCAGGAGGGAGGTGCTAGAGCATCAGGTCAGGAGGGAGGTACTAAAGCATCAGGTCAGGAATTTGGTACTAGAGCATCAGGTAAGGAGGGAAGTGCTAGAATATCAAGTCAGGAGGGAGGTGCTAGAGCATCAGGTCAAGAGGGAGGTACTAAAGCGTCAGGTCAGGAGTATGGTATTAGAGCATCAGGTCAGGAGGGAAGTGCTAGAGCATCAGGTCAGGAGGGAGGCGCTAGAGCATCAGGTCAGTAGGGAGGTGCTAGAATATCAGGTCAGGAGGGAAGTGCCAGAGCATCAGGTCAGGAGGGAGGTACTAGAGCATTATCTCATCAGGGAGGTACTAGAGCATTAGGTCAGGATGGAGGTGCTAGAGTATTAGGTCAAGAGGGAAGTGCTAGAGCATCAGGTCAGGAGGGATGTGCTAGAGTATCAAGTCAGGAGGGAGGTGATACAGCATCAAGTCAGGAGGGAGGTATTAGAGCATTAGGTCAGGAGGGAGGTACTAGAGCATCAGGTCAGGATGGAGGTTCTAGAGTATCAGATCAGGAGGGAAGTGCTAGAGCATCAGGTCAGGAGTGAGTTACTAGAGCATTAGGTCAGGAGTTTCGTACTAGAGCATCTGGTCTGGAGGGAGGTACTAGAGCATCAGGTAAGGAGGGATGTACTAGAGCATCAGGTCTGAGTTCGGTACTAGAGCATCAGGTGAGGAGGGAGGTGCTAGAGCATCAGGTCAGGAGGGAGGTAGTAGAGCATTATGTCAGGAGGGAGGTACTAGAGCATCAGGTCAGGATGGAGGTGCTAGAGTATCAGGTCAGGAGTTCGGGAGGTGCTAGAGCATCAGGTTAGGATGGAGGTGCTAGAGTATCAGGTCAGGAGGGAAGTGGTAGAGCATCTGTTGAGGAGGGAGGTACTAGAGTATCAGGTCAGGAGGGAGGTACTAGAGCATTAGATCAGGAGGGTGGTACTAGAGCATCAGCTTAGGAGGGAGGTGCTAGAGCATCAGGTCAGGAGGGAGTTACTAGAGCATCAGGTCAGGAGGGAGGTACTAGAGCATCAGGTCAGGAGTAAGGTACTAGAGCATCAGGTCAGGAGGGAAGTGGCATAGTATGAGGTCAGGAGGGAGGTGCTAGAGCATCAGGTCAGGAGGGAGGTATTAGAGCATCGTGCCAGGAGGGAGGTGCTAGAGCATCAGGTCAGGAGGGAGGTACTAAAGCTTCAGGTAAGGAGGGAGGTACTAGAGCGTCAGATCAGGAGGTAGGTGCAAGAATATGAGGTCAGGAGGGAGGTACTAAAGCTTCAGGTAAGGAGGGAGGTACTAGAGCGTCAGATCAGGAGGTAGGTGCTAGAATATCAGGTCAGGAGGGAGGTGCTAGATTATCAGGTCAGGAGGGGGGTATTAGTGCATCAGGTCAGGAGGGAGGTACTAGAGGTTCAGGTCAGGAGGGAGGTGCTAGAGCATCAGGTCAGGAGGGAGGTGCTGGAGCTTCAGGTCAGGAGGGAGCTGAAATAAAGGGTGGCAGATGAGAGACGAGGTAAGAGAGTATTGATGACCCTCAGGGAGAACAGAAATATGTTTTGGAAGGAGGTAAAAAATGTGATGCGAACAACAGAACAGATGTGAACAAGAGTGAAGAGTGTGGGTAGGGAAGTGGTAACAGGGGAATAGAAATGAAACATAAATGGGGTGAACAAGGTGAAGGATTGGTAGATGATAGGAAGGTGGATGTGGTGTGTTCAGTACTTAGTGTGAGGTTGCTGCTGAATAGTATTATGAAAAGAAAGGAAGTAGTGAAAGCCTTTAATAAGATGGAGTGTGGCAAGTTTTGTACCACAGCAATGAATTCCTCCCACCCAAGCCAGTTTACAACTGGCCATCATCCTTCACGGTGAAAAGCTCATCTCAGTCTCATACTTTAATAATATACACTTGCAGATCCTCCAACACTCGGCGAACATCAGATTGGCAAAACATACTCCGAATTGATCGAACCAACATTAAACAGCCGTTCCCACAACTCACTCTTGAACAGCATTCCTCCAGATATACACCCACACGAAGCTACGGTCCCCTGACAAACAAGAGTCACTTTCTCTCGCGTGTGTGTTCTGGACACCATCTTTATCTTGAACATTGGAAACATTTATTCATCTTTATCTTGAACATTGGAAACATTTATTCAACAGATCACAGGAACTTCAACACTGAGAACAGTGAACACTCACTCCCCAACTGCCCTGCAGTTATCCTGCCCACACAGAGAGACACAAAGCCACACTTCATGACCTGTGGTCCCGGATTTTGGACGTGGCTGACCTCCTGAGGGTTGCAAGGTTCAAGGTACTGGACTGTTATAAGGAGGGACTAGGGGAGGGTGGCTGGGTGAGAGTTAACATGATGGAGGCGGCGGTGTGTCGTGGGATGTGGTGCTGGTTAGAATAATAACGAGCGCTTGTCATGGCTGGGATAGCTCGGGGGTTTTCAAAGATTGTCAGAATAGCAGGAGGTAGTTCAAGTCGACACCAGCTTGTTTTTACCCTCCTGTGGCCTTCCTGTGTGGCATTGTCTGCATAACATTCCTGGGCCCGAGGCTGTTGTGGGTGACGTGTGACAACCCCAGCCAGGCCAGGCCAGGAGCCTTCACCAGCAGGAATAATTATCTTAGACCACAACGTACATCTTGCTAGTCTACGCCGAAAACCTTTTATGTTCTATTTCTTACAGAGCAACGACGCTTTTCGGTAAACGTGAGGAACGGTATGATGAAGCAAGTAGTATTACCTCCTCTGGTAATTGGTTTATCGAGTTCATCTTCGAAACAATGAAGATTGTTGCTGCTTCAGTGTGTCTGCCAACCGTGGAGGTCTTGAGGGCCCCGCCATTCACAGAACCAGTTCCCGTGTACTCGCCGTTGGGTTACGATTGGAGAGTATCCCTCTGCCTGAAGCGGTCTAGTAAACCAGTCGTGGGGTTTATTACCTGGCGACGGGTTGGGCCCTGGCGGTGGCTCAGACCTACCCGTGTGACGGCTGTACGCAGAGAGAGGCGGTGTGTCCGGGTTTGTCATGGTGTTCCCGAACCAACCCAGCACCCTGGGTGGGGGAGTCGTCTGTGTCTGCCCACGTCCTCCATGACCCCCCTGCAGGTCGGCACTCACTGTAGTAACAGTTCACCCCGCCGGACTGCTCCACCACGTCTACCCCGTAATTTGCTTTCATCGTAAACGTGCCATCGGATTGTCGGCGATGGCTGGCCTCCCTTGTTAGGGATGTATCCGCATACTCATCGAATACCACCATCACTGCCCCACGTTCTGGCTTCACCCAATCTACATCTTGCTTACAGACTTGTTGTGTGTGTGTGTGTGTGTGTGTGTGTGTGTGTGTGTGTGTGTGTGTGTGTGTTTTGGCATGGTAGACTGTTTCATTGGCTGATCGTCCAGATCACACTATAGCAAGACGGTATAAGGTAAGTATGTAGACGCTTATTGTTCCTCTAAGAGATTATGGGGTAAGTAGGTTGTTAACGTGTAAGTGTACAAGAGAGAGAGAGAGAGAGAGAGAGAGTAATCTGCAGTCAGACGTGGGAGGAGCGACGCGTCGCTGTGGTGGGTCCTCGCCTGTATCTTGCCTCTTGTGCTAATAGGCAACAGGAACCTGCAGGTCGTTCATATGATCCCCACTCTCAAACAGTCAGCGTTTTGTCGTCTGGATATTAAAGAATTATTCTTTGTGTCGTTTCACTCGTGGTGTTGCGCCCTCCACAGTGTTCATGTTAGCATTAAGAGCACTCGCTAATCTGTGTCTCGTGTGTTGACTACATTAGCAGCAGCAGTGTCTGTTCCACCAGTGCCCTCAACACTGCTGATGTTGTCTGGCTTGCTCCATGACCGGAGGGTTTCCTGTTCAACCACTGCTCCATACATGGTATAGTTCATGGTAAGATCTTCACAACATGAAGCCGCTAGATTCATGTTTCATATGTACCTGCATATGAAAGTGCACATTAACCATGCAAATTGGTTCTTATGTATTATCCCCTTTTTAGTTTGATCGGTTGAAACTCTTCCTCTGGCCCTGACAAGGGAACTGTAACCTATGTATGCATAAGAATAAACATGTCTGCCTTTTACTTAAAAGACAGTGGATGAGGAACCTGTTTGTAGGCACCTCTCAAAACCGGTGTGCCGAAAACTCTGCCAGTATTGTCAGTCCCCACAACGAGAGTACCTGTCATAGAGGCACAAGCCTGGTTCAGCTTGACGGTGATGTACGTGGAAGGAAGAGGTTCGATCTTGGTTTGTGATGAAGCGGTGTTTTGTGCTGGTTGTGGTTCCCTCGACACATGGCGTTCATCATGCGTTGATGTGAGGCGAGTGTTGTAGCAGTCAGTGTGTTGGTTGTGTTGTAGCAGTCAGTGTGTTGGTTGTGTTCCTCGCTCTGGTAATATATATCAAGGTGCCTCTTGTTTTCTATTGATCTGAAAGCTTTTCTTATCGTAAGAGTATCTGGTTTTCCTACGTACTGCTTGCAAATGTATCATACTGGGAGTTTCTCCCTCAGACCAAAGCTTCAGTAAAAACATTAAAAAACACACATGTTGGTTGGGTAGGGTCGGGGATGGTATGTGATTTTCACGTAACACAGTGTCTGGGAAGGTGTGGTGTACTGCTGAGAAGGTACAGCACCCACGACCTCACCACCCCCGACATCGGCCACTGCCGCGCCATAATGAAAGGTATGGTTTTATATTATGTATTTAGGAGGGATTTACCGTGCAGATCTCCCTTGCCCGCCCGGTGCTATTAAGGTAAGGGCTGGAGGGAGGCTCAGGACACGTGTTAATACTGTGCCTCGCCTGTAATACGGTTTATCTGATTACAAAAATAGGTGCATTACGAGCGCCGTCCATCGCCCCGACATTAAAATTAACTGGATTTTTTTCAGACCCCAGTAAAATATGCTAATGTGGTAATTAAGGATCATTATTTATGCGCTCCCGCGATTGGTTCGTTTTGGACTGTTAATGAGATATTCAACAGATTGTTGGCCGGAGCCGAACGGCATCAGAGCATTTTATTTGTTTAGCGTCACACCTAAGTGGACGTGGGAGATAAACTGATAGTTTTAGTTGTAGTTATGATGGTACGCCACGTTGTTGTTGGTGATGATGGTAGTATTGTTGGTGCTGATGGTTGTATTGTTGGTGGTGAAGGTTGTATTGTTGGTTGTGATGGTTGAATAGCTGGTGGTGATGGATGTGGTTGATGGTGTTGGTTGTGTTGTTGGCGGTGATGGTTGAAGTTGGTGATGGTTGTATTATTGGTGTGATGGTTGCATTGTTGGTGGTAATGGTTGTATTGTTAGTGGTGATAGGTGTATTGGTGGTGATTATTATGTATTATTACTGATGGTTGTATTGGTGGTGATGGTTGAATTGGTGGTCATGATGGCTGTAATTGATACTGATGGTTGTATATGATGGTAGTCATTATATTGTTGTTGGTGATGGTTGAAATGTTTAGTGATAGTTGTATTGTTGGTGGTGATGTATTGCTGGCGGTGATGGTTGAGTTATTAGTGATGAAGGCTGTATTGTTGGTGTTGATCGTTGAATTATTGGTGATGATGGTTGAATTGTTGGTGGTTTTGGTTATAGTTGATGGTGATGGACGTGTGTCTGCAGTTTATTGCCAAACTGCCGTGTAGGCCGTCGGTGTTCGTCGGAGGGTGGATGGTTTCAACAGTTTTAAGAAGGGCCCAGGATGATTCCGCGTGCCCTTTTCTGCACTCTTTCTAGCTGTTCCCTCTGTGTAACTGTTAGTGAGTAGGACCAGGTTGGGGAGGTGTTGGTGAGCTAGGCAGAATAAAGATGGTATAGACATTCCTGAGCTCAGATGGTGGGACGCCAAGTGATTTCAGTCGGCGGAGGAGGTACATACGGTATGAGGACGATTTGATGATATTGCTGAGAAGACTCTTCCAGTTGATACCGTCGTCTGTAATGACATCAAAAAGTTTGAAGAGTCGGACTTTGCGGAGGATGTGAGGGGCTAGTTTGATATCAGGGGGCAGGATGTTGTCTGCACGCAGTTGATGTCTATAATAACAGCCTTGGTAAGGTTGATGGTGACCTCGTTGGCCTTAGTCCACTCCTGAAGGTTTTTGTTGACCTGGTTAAGGGTACTGAAACCAGGTGAGTTGTCGTTGATGGTGATACCAAAAGTGGAGTCTTCTATTTATGTTCAGCGATGGTCTGTGTCCTTCAGGAAGTCAATGATAAGGATGAGGAAGCAGAGCGACTCCCATCTTGATGCCCTGTGGTACGCTGCATCTAAGGGGTAGTGAGGTCACTATGGCTCCCATAATGCGGACGGCGTGGTGTCGCCCGGTCAGGAGGTCCCCCAGCCACGAGACGGAATACACACCCCCTGGTAGTCCCAGGTTGACGGCTTTCTGTATGATGGATGGTTATGGTGCACCAAGGCATGATTTTGCTTTAGTGAAGTCTACGAAGGTGAGTGGCACCGAGGTCCTTTACCGTCTTCAAGTTGTGGTAAATGACGTCCCGGAGGCGAACGAGGCATTGAGTGGCGGAGGAAGAAGACTTCATGTTTCCTGACTGCTGAGGGTCTACTGGATCAGCTGTGTCAACATAGGCTCAGTCAAACAAGAAACTTTCACAGATAGATTAGGGATTGGAGTGATTGCAGCTGGGCGTATGCTATTAATAGATTGGGTTCATGGATTTAGGGCGTGGAGTGACATATGCTGGCTTCAAGCAACAGGTTAGTTAGTGAGATTGTTTGAGTGATGTATTACGATGGTTAGCGGTGCGTATAATTCATGGTAGAATTCCCTGTACAGTTTCACTGGAAGATTTATGGGTGTGGTTGAGCGTTTGGTTTTAAGGCACTGAAGACGCTTTGCTGCTTCATATTGTATGGTTGGTGGTGATGGCGGCATTGTGTTAGTGGTGGTGGCAGTATTGTTGGTGGTGATAGTAATGTTGGTGGTGATAGTATTATTGGTGGAGATGGCAGTATTGTAGGTGGTGATGGTAGCACAGTTAATGGTGATGGCGGCATAGTTAGTGGTGATAGCAGTATTGCTGGTGGTGATGGCAGCATTGTTGGTGGTGATGACGGCATTGTTGGTAGTGATGGCAGCATTGTTATTGGTGATGATACTATTGTTGGTGATGATGGCATTGTTGGTGGTGCTGGCGGCATTGCTGGTGGTGATGGCAGTATCGTTGGTGTTGATGGCACCATTGTTGGTGGTGATGGTAGCATTGTTTGTGGTGATGGCAGCATTGTGAATGGTGATGCTAGCATTGTTAGTGGTGATGACTATTGTTGGTGATGATGGTAGCATTGTTGGTGATGGCAGTATTGTTGGTATTGATGACAGCATTTTGTATTGTAATAGTAGCGTTATTGGGGATGATGGTTGCATTGTTGGTAGTAATAGCAGTATTGTTGGTGGTGATGGCAGCATTGTTGGTAGTGATAGTAGCATTGTTGGTTATGATGGCAGTATTGGTGGTGATGGCAGTATTGCTGGTAGTTAAGGCAATATTGTTGGTGATGGCAGTGTTGTTGGTGGTGATGGGAGTATACTTGGTGGTGATGGCAATATTGTTGATAGAGATGGCAGCATTGTTGGTGATGATGACATTATTGTTAGTGGTGATGGCAGTGTTGTTGGTAGTGATGGCAGTATTGTTGGTTATGGCAGTGTTGTTTGTGGTGATGGCAGTATTGTTGATAGTGATGGCAGCATTGTTGGTGATGATGACATTACTGTTAGTGGTGATGGCAGTGTTGTTGGTAGTGATGGCAGCATTGTTGGTGGTGATGGCAGTATTGTTGGTGGTGATGGCAGCATTGTTGATGGTGGTTCCAGCGTTGTTGGTGATGATGGTAGTGATGACAGTATTGTTGGTGGTGATGGCAGCATTGTTAGTGGTGATGGCAGTATTGTTGGTGTTAATGGCAACATTGTTGATGGTGATGGTAGTATTGTTGGTGTTGATGGTTGTATTATTGGTGTTTATGGCAACAATATTGTTGGTGATGGTAGTATTGTTGGTGGTGATGGCTGTATTATTGGTGTTGATGGCAGCATTGTTGGTGGTGATGGGAGCATTGTTAATGATGATGGCAGTATAGTTAGTGGTGATGGCAGTAGTGTTGGTGGTAATGGCAGTATTGTTGGTAGTGATGGCTGTATTGTTGGTGGTGATGGCTGTTGTTGGTGCTTGATGGCAGTATTACTGGTGTTGATGGCAACATTGTTGTTGGTGGTGATCCAAGTATTTTAATTTTCTAGTGGGATTTGCTGCCTGTACTGGGGGAGGCGAGGTTGTATGAGATGTACACCTCTGTACCTGTCTCCAGTGTAGATACACTCTGGCACTCCAGTGTCAGAGTGTATCTAGTGTGGGATGTGCTGCAGGGACACGGGATCATAGTGTATCTAGTGTGGGATGTGCTGCAGGGACACGGGATCATAGTGTCTCTAGTGTGGGATGTGCTGCAGGGACACGGGGTCATAGTGTCTCTAGTGTGGGATGTGCTGCAGGGACACGGGACAAGAGGACCCGTTGTTTGTATCCGTCAGTAGCCTGGAGGTGTGCCAGGTCATGGCTACAAAATGATGACTTCCTCTAAGAATGACTGTTATCCCGTCGTGCGTCACCAGCGTCCTGGGATTGGAAACACCTGTCAGCCAGCGGCTGTGATGTCTCGACTCCCCGCCCGGGGGACCTGAACCTCGCACTACCCAGGCTGGGAACACACACACTCTCTCTCTCTCTCTCTCTCTCTCTCTCTCTCTCTCTCTCTCTCTCTCTCTCTCAGTGGCGTTCATG